>OZ024916.1:17489927-17657427 GCA_964017125.1 Flabesymbios commensalis | reverse complement strand
ATATCAGATTTATACATTTTTTTAATATTACTTAAATCCACTGTGCTATATATCATGTGAACTACCATGCAAGAATGGAGACTAAAGCATAAGTGTTTGTCAAGAAATACGATAATGGATGTTTTTTTTTGTATTTTAAAAAAAAATTTAAAATCCTCTTTGTGTCATTCCGTGTGAACTAACGTGCAAGAATAGAGATTAAACGTTAGTGTTTTTACAGAAACATGATAATGGATGGTTGTCAAACATAACTAATACACCAACTACACTTCAAGCTAGTTGATTTTGAAATAATTCACACCTCACCTCTCCTATCTTAACACCTCCCTAATTCCCTGTGGACAGCTGTTAATGGCAGTAGATGCTTAACACCTACCTCCCCGTGGACAGCTGTTAATGGTAGTAGATGCTCAGACGGCCACTAACCCAGCTATAAAGTGTGAGAGGTGAAGAAACTTGGTATCATATGTGAACGAGCTGCCATTCAGGTGTGAGGCTTGCAACTATATATAACGCATTGTTATATAAACTGAATGATCTCTTCACAAATCAGCAGTTTAGTGTCGTGAGTGTTAGCGGGAGTCACCAGACATTCGCTCTGTTATAGTAAACATTAGTTTGACACAAAATTGAGTCCTTGTTTTGATTGTGAACTGTTGTGGAAAGAAATGGCTTCATCGTTTTCTTACCAAATGACTTCAACACCTGTTCAGCGAACGCAACAAGACGCCCCTTATGTACAGTTCATTGGGTTTAGTCCTGTCGTGGGAATTGATACTCCTGATGTTCCGGTCGCCAATAAGGGATTGTACAGACGTCATCTCAGTCAAATCAGACTTCAACAATATGATCACTCGCCTGTTAGACGTGTGTACAGTAATGCGGGTTCCAAACTTCAGCAATATGATTCCTCGCCTTTTAGACGTGTGTACAGTAATGCGGGTTCCCAGAGACGACTTCGTCTGTTGAGTACATGTGACATGTGTACCTCCAAGAGACGCCTGGTACCCGCTGAACAGCAAAAGAGGAACAGCTCAAAGAAACCAAGGATGGGAATGACAGTGATCAACAAAGAAACTGTACCACAAACTGTTGATTCTGTGCCACGTGGTAGTGTTCCTCTACGACAGCCTGTGATGGGTATTAGTGTTATATGTAGAATAAACACAATTAACACAATAAGGAATACAGAAGTGAGCGATAATACACCAGCAACGTGTTCTCCTGACCTTGAAGACATAGATGAAGGATACTGCTCAAGGTCACTGACCGGTTCATTAGGACAAACTTCTCAAGATCAGCCTCAGAGAATCACAGACATTGAGCAGTCTGCCACAGACGTGATGACACGTGATCTCCCTGAAGATGAAGGTATATTTATCAGAAGAACTCCCCAGATGTCATCAGAGTGTCATGCTGTCTGCCTGCAGAAGAGAGAGGCAAAATCTGGCGCTCACCAGAAACTAGCTAAGCTGAGAAAACTGATCAGACCTAAGAAGACTGAGGTGCAGATGTTCTGTCCTCACTAATAAACAGTTAATCATGTTCATTGTTTACCTGTACCTTTACTATTGAACTGTTTAGAGATGTGTTTTACATGTTAAGTTTGACATCTGTTGTTTCGTTCACAGTTAGTATTGCTACCACCAATGCTTGCTTTTACAATATTGCAATATTGTATATAATTTTTTAATTCTTATTATCGTTTTATCATCACAACCGCCATTGTAGTATGCATAATATGCGCCATATTAGCTGCACATGCATATATCTTACATTATTTTATTTTTAATAAACAACTATTTATATATTAAATTATTAGTTTTATTTTTTACGTGGGCATTTAATGCATATTTTAAAATTATATTTGCAGTCCGATTCACCATTAAAACGCAATTGATGTCAATTTGAAGAACTTGTAGTCATTGACAGTGGCCTAAGTCAGGTTAATTTGTCTTAACGCGTTAAGTACGTACATATTATGATGCTATACATGGGCAGATACATAACAAATTTATAAGATTGTAATTAAAATGTAATTAAATGTTGTACTTTTTATCGCGGAGACCTCAGGAGATCTTCTTCAAAGGGCTAACACTATGATCCCAATGTACGACGTTTTTAAACTCATTTCAAGTGGGATTTTTCATAGCAACAATATTGACATTAAATTGTAAAAAATGTGACATGTGACACATAAACTGTCTAAGCGTAAAGGCGTTTGAGACGTACGCTTGTTTTCGATGATATGAGGCTGGAAATTCTGTTAGTAAAAGATTTGAACTGAATTCCGATTTTGTCGTGTATGATTTGGGTTTAACTCATTCAAAATATATTCTTACAGTGAAAAGAAAATGAGAGTCAAGAGGTTCCACAGGTACAAGCAAAATAGGTCGAGCTAACATGCTACCATGTCACGAGTTTTTACATTATGATTCATTTGAATATCGAAGAATGTAACTTGTAGCCCAGTCTTAACACTTTGAATATTTCTAACGTCAGAATAATTGTAAATATTGTTGAATAATAATGAAAGAAATCAGCAATCACAAATATGTCTTTTCAATTTAAACTGTTTTTAACATGCACCCTGTTAAAAGCTCCTGTTTCCCCTTTTTTATTTTTGTTAGTAGCTCCGCCCATCAACCATTTATGCACCAGTACTCACACCAGCCAAATGAAGAAAATAAACTATTTACAACCAAGCCTATGGGTACCAAACCTTTAAGCAAAATTTGCAAGCACAAACTTCCACCCAGCCTTTCAACTTGAAGTTATATGCTGCTACGCAAAGAAGAAGAAAAAGACAGACTATATAGTTGAAGTCACATTAACTTGTAGCGTATGTTTTTCGCCTATTTCTATTTTCACAGTTAGTTCCCAACCTAATTTAACCTAAGTATCGCTGTGTGCTATGTTCAACAGTTGAACCATTGGATTATGTTGTTTGGTAGCGGCAATGCACGAGCTCGGATCAGTACGATCTGTTGAGTCATTTTAAAGTGAGAGCCACCTGTTTTTCGCTTATTTCTATTTTCACAGTTAGTTCCCAATTTAAGTTAACCAAGGTGTCAATGTGTGTTATGTTCAACAGTTGAACCATTGTATTATGTGGTTTAGTAGTGGCACCGAACGAGTTCGGATCAGGATGATATGTTAAGTCATTCTAAAGTTGAGAGCCACCTGGTGAATATCTTGTCTTGAATAGTCTGCATACAAGATGACAACAACGTGACATGAAGACAATCGTGAAGATAGACCTCCCATTTTAGTGCGAAATATTCAGTATTAACTTCTATCAAACATGTCAATTTTTTACACCAGATGTACATGAATAGATATTAATCATTTTAATATGAGTAAAGACTAACTTTCTTGAAGATAAAGTAGGTTTATCTTCGGTCAGCGGCGCTGACATTTTCGTTGGTCTCTTGGCGACAGCTATTTCTGTCACTTCTGACGATGGCATCCGATAACTTTCGACTTTCGATGTCTTTTATTTTTTAGTCAAATTACAGATGTTTTTCAATATTTTGAAATGATAAAATTTCAGATACTCACTCACGTCAAGAAAAAAAATATTCACAAAAATCAACAGCAGGGGTAATGTTTTGGATTTGTTTGGTCAGTGGTTAGCCGAAAAGTTACTACCAATGTTGAATATATTATGTAAAATATGTAAATGTTTTTAGTTAAACAGTTACTGATGCTTGAAATATTTATTCATCACAACTACACTACACTACACTACTGGTTCTACGACTACCACCAGCACCAGCTTACTTATTTTATTGTTACTTATATATAGAGTATCAAATCAAATGTCAAGTCTTTTTTTATATCTTACTAGTTAATTCTTTGATCATAACTTTACAGTGTGTATAATTTTGGTGCTAAAAATATCGCGTATGTGTTACTTGTTATTTTTTTGATTACGTACAAGTAATACAAGTCTAGTGCTAAGTATTGCGTATGTGTTACTTGTTCTTCCTATGATTATTATTTAACAGTATGTACTATCTGAGCGTTAAATCACGCGTATGTGTTACTCATGTTATTTTCTGGATTTTAATTAACAGTATGTATAAGTCTAGCGTTAGGAATTGTGTGTTCCTCAAATATAACATGTATGTACTATGTACTATTCAGCAATGTAATAATGTGTAATAGACATGTTTGCTTTGCTCTACCTGTTAGTAACTTTTATTAATATAAAATTGCGTTTCAGATAGTATTAATTTATGCTAAAGTACAGATTACTCGTTTTAATTGCACAGTGATGTGTAGTTATTATATGTGAGCTGTGAGCTGTATTAACAATTTTATCGTGAAACACGTTAAATGTTGAGTATAATATGTAATATGTAATAATATGTAATAATACTCACCGTTACACTACAATATTGTCTATCACTACCACCAAAACCAACACCAGCTTACTTATTTTATTATGACTTATCAGATTATGAAAATCAAATGTCTTTTATATGTGCTACTCGTTAATTCTTTGATTATGACTTGACAGTGTGTATAATTTTGGTGCTAAAAATATCTCGTATGTGGTACTTGTGATTTTTTTGATTCTGTACAAGTATTACAAGTCCAGTGTTAGGTATTGCGTATGTGTTACTTGTTCTTCCTATGATTATTATTTAACAGTATGTACTATCTTAGCGTTAACTCACGCGTATGTGTTACTCATTATTTCTTTGATTTTAATTAACAGTATGTACAAGTGTAGTGCTAAGTATTGCGTATGTGTTACTCGCTCATATCATGTATTATTATTTAGCAGTCTTTACAATTCTGGGCAGTGAGTTTCGTGTAAGTGTTAGCGATTATTGTTTTGATCCCAGTGTTAAAGCGCACGTATGTGTTATTAATTATCTCTTTTATTATCACTTAATGTTATGCGCTTATATATATTTTAGGTTTCTACGCTTTCCGAGTGTCTTTTTTGCTACAATAAAAATTAGTATGTTATACATAGTAGCAAGAATGGTTAATAAATTCTTGATAGTAGCTATTAATCTCTGGTTTTGGTGCGGGAAACAAAATGATAGACCCCTATGTTATCTTGGCAATGCCTTATAATTTTTCTTTCAAGTAGTATTCATTTGTATTATATCCTGTATTATATTTCACCATTAGTTTTGTACATATATTAATCATTGTACTATTGCATGTGTATAAAGAGGGCCCACTGCAAATTAGTTCGATGTACTATATGGTCTACTCCCTATAAATATAGTTTATTATTATTATTATTATTACTATTATTAGTATTAACAGAAGCAAAGGATGAAAATGACAGTGATGAACAAAAAAACTGTACCAAAAACTGTCTATTCTAGCATTGTATATTACAATATCTACATAAAATATACATCAATTCAGATATTAGATTTATATATTTTTTGAATTTTACTAAAATCCACTTTGTGTCATTTTATGTGAACTAACGTGCAAGAATGGAGACTAAAACGTTAGCGTTTGTAATGAAATACGATAATGGATGGTTGTCAAACATAACTAACATAACACACCAAGTACAATATAGTTGATATTGAAATAATTCACACCTCACCTCTCATATCTTAGCACCTCCCTCCCTGTGGACAGCTATTATTGGCAGTAGATGCTTAACACCTCCCTTCCTCTGGACAGCTGTTAATGGTAGTAGATGCTCAGACGGCCACTAACCCAGCTATGAAGTGTGAGAGGTGAAGAAACTTGGTATCATATGTGAACGAGCTGCGATTAAGGTGTGAGACTTACAACTATACATAACGTATTGTTATATAAACCAAATGAACTCTTCACAATTCACCAGTTTAGTGTCGTGAGTGTTAGAGAGAGTCACCAGCCATTCGTTGTGTTATTGTAAACATTAGTTTGACACGAAACTGACTCCTTGTTTTGATTGTGAACTGCTGTGGAAAGAAATGACTTCATCGTGTTCAAATCAAATGACTTCAACACCTGTTAAGCGAACACAAGAAGACAGTTCATTGGATTTAGTCCTGTCGTGGGAATTGATACTCCTGATGTTCCCGTCACCAATATGGGTTTGTACAGATGTCATCTCAGGCAAATCAGACTTCAGCATTATGATTCCTCGCCTGTTAGACGTGTGTACAGTAATGCGGGTTCCAGACTTTAGCAATATAATTCCTCGCCTGTCAGACATGTGAATAGTAATGTGAGTTCCCAGAGACGACTTCCTCTGATTAGTACATGTGACATGTGTACCTCCAAGAGACGCCTGGTACCCGCTGAACAGCAAAAGAGAAACAGCTCAAAGAAACCAAGGATGGGAATGACAGTCATCAACAAAGAACCTGTAACCAGCTACCAATCCCCATTCGAGCAACTGAAAACCCTTTACATTTTCGCTCATTAATAAAAAAACACTTTATGTCATTGGTAAAAACTGAAGAAGAATACATCTTTATTTAGCCAGCTAATTTTTGTTCTAATGGTTGGTAGCTGCGTCCAGGTCTGCCTTAGTCCTTAGTCCAAATCAGCTAAAAATAGCTAAAGTAGTTCCGATTTTCAAATCAGGAGATGACACTTTATTTACAAACTATCGACCCATATCACTACTACCATCGACATCTAAGATTGTAGAAAGAGTTATTTTTAATCAATTGTATGCTTATTTTGAAACAAATGGACTTTTCTATGGAAGTCAATATGGGTTTCGTAAACGTCACTCAACCGAATTTGCCGCATTAGAATTAGTTGATAAGTTACTAAACATGATGGACAAGGGACAGGTGCCTCTGGGAATTTTTCTGTACCTCTCAAAAGCGTTCGACACTTTAGATCACAACATCTTGATAAAAAAGTTGAAATTTTATGGCGTCTCTGATGGTCCAGGAAAATTGCTTGAGAGCTACCTGTCAAATAGAAAACAATTTGTAGTTTTTGATGACACCAATTCACAGGTTTTGGATTTAAAAACAGGTGTTCCCCAGGGATCAATTTTAGGACCGCTGTTGTTTCTAATTTATATAAATGATATTGTTAAGTCAAGTAACTTTTTTAAATTTATATTATTTGCCGATGATACAACAATTTTTGCACCCATAAACACAAATAACAAGGAAACTGCTAACATAATTAATATGGAGCTAGAAAAAATTATAACATGGTTAAAACTCAATAAATTGTCTTTAAATATTTCTAAGACAAAATTTTGTATATTCCATAAAGTACAACGTAAAGTATCCATTCCGGAAATACAGATCGAAAATACTGTTATCAGTAACACAAAAGTGGTAGATTTTTTAGGATTTAGATTAGATGAAAATTTAAATTGGAACGATCATATAGAGAAACTATCGTGTAAACTTTCAAGAACCCTCGGAATTATCAATAAAATGAAATATGTACTTCCCATAAATGTTTTGCTACAGTTGTATAGCTCACTATTCTTGCCACACGTACATTATGGCATTTTAACTTGGGGACATAACAATGAAAGAATTGAGAAATTACAAAAGAGAGCAGTAAGATTTATAACACAAAGTAAATATTTAGCACATACGGATCCAATTTTTATTAAACTCAATCTTTTAAAAATACAGGATATATTTAAACTTAATCAGTTAAAATTTTATTACAAATATTTGATAAAGAGTTTACCGGATTATTTTCAAAACTTGAATTTTACCAGGCAATCCAGATATAACACTAGACGGTGTGATGATCTGACTCCAATAAAAGTGAATCATGTATTTGCTACCAAATGTATTTCTCATAATATTCCCAATTTAATAAATCAGTTACCAAACGAAATTCGAGACAAATTTCATACTCATAGTTTTTCAGGTTTTGTATTGTATACCCGTAAATATTTTATTAAAATGTACCAGCCCCAATGTTTTATTGAAAATTGTTCTATATGTAGTCGATGACATTCTAAAATAAAATAATTACATTTTGTCATGTAAGGTTACCTAGTCACGAGTCGGGTGAATTAGTTTCAGAATCATTGAATATGCTCTGTCTCGACCTCTCATTTGCGGACTTAAATGTCCACATATGAGATGTTGTGGAGTCTCATATAGTTTTTTGCACATATTATAATATTTTTAAATATAAATGTTCCGATACCATATCAGCAGTCTGGGGTTCGAGTGCGCCACCTTGGCGCTGGGTCGTGCATCGTGTTGCCGGCTTCGTGCGTGTTTTCGCCGGCTAGTCTACAGATATTTTTTTCTGTGGGTCGGCCGGGGGGCGGCGTACGACCTGGTGTGATTTATTCGATGCGTGTCTGGCGTCGACGTGGCGCGCTTGATCCATGCAACTCTGGTATGTTCATGTTATGTTTATTAAATCTGGTGGCTTGCATGATAGCGATCAAAATTACTGATCTTAATGCAAGTCTCCATGCCCTTTACATCATTAATCATCTTTGTATAACTATCAGACTGTATAGTACTTGTAAAAGAGGCGAATAAATGATTCTGAGTTCTGAGTTCTGAGTTCTGAGTCAGCTCAGTCTTGGACTAGTCCCGTGGCTGGGCTGCCTGAGGTAGGAATAAAGTAATTACTTATATTCTTGTAACTTATAACTGGATATATATTCTAGTCTATAATTTATTTTTTGTTAATTTATATTATGATATGCTTATTCATGTTTTTATTGGGCATCATCTTTTTAATGTGATAGGCCTATGTGACGCCTTTAATATTTATTCAGGTTGGAAATATTTCCATCCTCACTCTTGCCGCTGCCATCTTGCCAACAGGGGCAACTGTGGAAATAAGTTTTTGTCACTAGACTTCTTTCAGTGTTTTTATCCCTGGTGGCAAGTATGGTGGCACCCTGTATTTATATGGTGATGTTTACATGTACTTTTCACTGAATAAAGCTATTTATCTATCTATCTATAACACAAACTGTTGAACCTGTGGCATGTGGTAGTGTTCATGTACCACAGCCTGTGATGGGTATTAGTGTTATACGTAAAATAAAGTGAGAGATAATACACCAACAACGTGTTCTCCTGACCTTGAAGACAAAGATGAAGGCTACTGCTCACTGATAACACGTGTCCTCCTGTCTGCCTCCAGAAGAGAGAGGCAAAATCTGGCGCTCACCAGAAGCTAGCTAAAGTAAGAAAACTGATCTAAGAAGACAGAGGTGCAGATGTTCTGTACTGACTAATAGACAGTTAATCATGTTCATTGTTTACCTGTACGTTTATTATTGAACTGCTTAAAGATGTGTTTTACATGTTAAGCTTGACATCTGTTTTTTGTTCACAGTGTTCGTATTGCTACCACCAATGTTTGCCTTTACAATATTGCAAAATTGTGTATATTTTTCGCTCTCATTATCGCTTCATCATTGTAACCGTCATTGTACTATATATAAACACATTATGCGGCATTTTAGCTGCACATACATCTATCTTACATTATTTTATTTTTAAATAAACTACTATTTATATAATATATTATTTGTTTGATTTTTTACGTTGGCATTTAATGTATATTTTAAAATTATATTTGCTGTCCGATTCACCATTAAAACGCAATTGATGTCAATTTGAAGAATTTGAAGTCAATGACAGTGTCCTAAATCAGGTTAATTTGTCTTAACTCGTTAAGTACGTACATATTATGATGCTACACATGGGCAGATACATAACAAATTTAAAGGATTGTAATTAAGATGTAATTAAACGTTGTACTTTTTATCGTGGAGACCTCAGGGGATCGTCTTCAAAGGGCTAACACTATGATCCCAATGTACGACGTTTTTAGCCTCATTTCAAGTGGGATTTTTTTCATAGCAACAATATTGACATTAAATTGTAAAAAATGTGACATGTGACACATGAACTGTCTGAGCGTGAAGGCGTATAAAACGTAGGCTTGTTCTGGTTGATTAGAAGCTAGAAATTATGTTAGTACAAGATATAAACTGAATTCCGATTTTGTCGTGTATGATTTATGTTTAGCCTATTCAAAATATATTCTTACATTGAAAAGAAAATGAGAGTCAAGAGGTACAAGAGAAATAGGTCGAGCTAACACTAAACTGAATTCCGATTTTGTCGTGTATGATTTAGGTTTAACTTATTCAAAATATATTCTTACATTGAAAAGAAAATGAGAGTCAAAAGGTTTCACAGGTACAAGAGAAATAGGTCGAGCTAACACGCTGACCATAAGTCCAAAACATTACCCCTGCTGTTGAGTTTTGTCAATATTTTTTTCTTGACGTGAGTGAGTGTCTGAAATTTTACCATATCAAAGAGTGAATATCTTCGCGTGTTAATTGCATAAATTGAAAAATAACTGTAATTTGACTAAGAAATATTCACCAGGTGGCTGATGACATATGTAAAATATGTACATGTTTTTAGTTTAACACTTACTGATGCTTGACATAATTATTCATCACCGCGCTCCTACGACTACCACCAACAACAACACCAGCTTACTTATTTATTGTTGCTTAGCAGTATATAGAGAAATCAAATGTCAAGTCTTTTATTTTTGTTAGTAGCTCTGCCCATCAACCGTTTATGCACCAGTACTCACACCAGCCATATGAAGGAAACAAACTATTTACAACCAAGCCTTTGGGTACCAAGCCTTTAAGCAAAATTTGCAAGCTCAAACTTCCACCCTGAGTAACCAGCCTTTCAACTTTAAGTTATATTCTGCTACGCAAAGAAGAAGAAAAAGACAGACTACATAGTTGAAGTCACATTAACTTGTAACGTATGTTTTTCGCCTATTTCTATTTTCACAATTAGTTCCAAACTTAATTAAACTTACGTGTCACTGTGTATTATGTTCAACAGTTGAACCATTGTATTATGTTGTTTGGTAGTGGCACCGAACGAGCTCGGATTAGGACCATCTGGTAAGTCATTTTAAAGTGAGAGCCACCTGTTTTTCGCTTATTTCTATTTTCACAGTTAGTTCCCAATTTAAGTTAACCAAGGTGTCAGTGTGTGTTATGTTCAACAGTTGAACCATTGTATTAGGCCACTTGTTTTATTTTCTCTGTTTTAGATCAGAAAAAATCCAAAATCTAATGAGAGAGGGCGGAAAAAAACATTCAAGAGAAAAAAAACATTGAACCTATTTTTGGAAAAGTTAATGAGGGCGACGAAATAAAAAACATTGGACATATTTCTGGAAAAGTTATTGAGGGCGACGAAATAAAGAACTTTTGACTTATTTAAAAAAAAGTTAATGAGGGCAACGAAAAAAAACAAGCAGAAAAAAACATAGCTAAAAACAAGCAAAAAAAAATAGCTGGAAAAATATTTTTTATCTCTCGAAATGAACTTGTTTTTTTCGGAATGTTTTTTTTATATCCCGAAATTGACTGTTTTTCTCGGAAATCGGCAATAATTTAATGCGCGCGCTGGGCAGAAAAAAAACACATGTTTTTTTTGGTAATGCGCGGCTTAAATCTAATGCGCGCGCTCATCTAAAACAGAGAAAAAAACATAGTGGCCTTATGTTGTTTAGCAGTGGCATCGAACGAGTTCGGATCAGCACGATCTGTTAAGTCATTCTAAAGTTGAGAGCCACCTGGTGAATATCTTGTCTTGAATAGTCAATTGATTGAAGACAATCGTGTAGATAGGCCTCCCATTTTAGTGTGAAATATTCAGTATTATCTTCTAACATGTCAATTTTTTACACCAGATGAACATGAATAGATATTAATAATTTTAATGTCAATAAAGCCTAACTTTCTTAAAGACAAAGTAGGTTTATCTTCGGTCTGCGTCGCTGACATTTTCGTTGGTTTCTTGGCGACAGCTATTATTGACACTTCTTACGGTAACACAGACTTTTCGGCCCATAGTCAGTTCGCACTCAAACCATATTTCAGAAAGACGTTTCGCACCCAAACCACATTTCAGAAAGAAGCTTTGGGACCCGAACCATATTTCAGAAAGACGTCTCGCGCCCAAACCATATTTAAAAAAGAATTTTCGCCCACAAATCATATTTAGGAAAGATGTTTCGCACCCATTTCATTATTAGAAAAGACGTTTCGCCACTTCTTCATATTTAGAAAGACGTTTCGCCCTCTAATCAGAAAGACGTTTCGCCCCCTATAGTCATAATTTGGAAAGACGTTTCGCACACTTTTCATAATTAGGAAAGACGTTTGGCTTGCTATTCATAAATCAGCATGATATTCGTTTTTAAGAAAGACTTTTCGCACCCTAATCATAAAACAGCATAAAATTGTGAAGATTGCCGTCCCATTTATTATTAGGAAAGACATGTGTGTGTGCCAACTTAGGCTACCTTAATTGTTGTTCATGCATTTTACTATCACTTACCGTTTTCATTCCTAGATTCAGCCACTTTAATTTATTGTGCTATCGATCTGATCGCCGATCTAAACTTGGAATATAAATAATTTAATACAATATTGTAAGTTGTATTACATTAACTTATATAAATTTGAAGGCCGATTATTTATTTTTAACAATATATATAGGGGCTATAGGTATCTTAATTTGAAGATGGGGCGAAACTTTTTATCTGGGGTGCGAAACGTCCTATAAGAACGGGGGCGAAACGTCCTATGAGAACAGGGGCAAAACGACCTGCCTAGTGTGCGAAACGTCCTATAAGAATGTGTGCCAAACGTCTCACATAAGGGTTTGAAATGTCTTCATTTAGAGAGGAGGCGAAACGTCGTTCCCAGTGGGCGAAACGTCTTCCATGGGGGGCGAAACGTCTCAATAGGGGGCGAAACGTCTCAATAGAGGGCAAAACGTCTCACAAAGGGAGCGAAACGTCTCACATAGGGGCGAAACATCTTCCGTGGGTGCGAAACGTCTCACAGGGGGGCGAAACGTCTTAAACTGGGACAAGGCGTCAATGCGACGGGGGCGAAACGCCTTGAAGATGGGTGCGAAACGTCTTGGGGGGAGAAACGTCTATGGTGCGAAATTTCCTGGAGCTCTTCTGACGATGGCATCCGATAACTTTCGTCTTTCCATGTCTTTTATTTCTTAGTCAAATTACAGATATTTTTCAATTTATGCAATTAACACGCGAAGGTATTCACTCTTTAAAATGGTAAAATTTCAGATACTCACTCACGTCAAAAAAAAAATATTCACAAAAATCAACAGCAGGGGTAATGTTTTGGATTTGTTTGGTCCGCGGCTAGCGGAAAAGTGTCTACCAATGTCGAATATAATATGTAAAATATGTAAATGTTTTTAGTTGAACAGTTAGTGATGCTTGCAATAATTATTCATCACCGCTACATTACAATACTGCTCCTACGGCTACCGCCAACACCAACACCAGCTTACTTATTTTATTAATGCTTAGCAGTATATATAGAAATCAAATGAAAAGTCTTTTTTATATCTTACTCGTTAATTATTTAATCTTTAATTGTTATTTATTTGATTACGTACAAGTAATACAAGTCTAGTGCTAAGTATTGCGTATGTGTTACTTGTTCTTCCTATGATTATTATTTAACAGTATGTACTATCTGAGCGTAAATCACGCGTATGTGTTACTCATTATTTCCTGGATTTTAATTAACAGTATGTATAAGTCTAGCGTTAGGAATTGTATATGTGTTCCTCAAATCTAACATGTATGTTCTATGTACTATTCAGCAATGTAGTAATGTGTAATGGACTAACATGTTTGCTTTTCTCTACCTGTTAATAACTTTTATTAATATAAAATTGTGTCTTTCATAGTATTCATTTATGCTAAAGTAGAGATAACTCGTTTTAATTGCATGTGAGGTGTGAGCTGTATTAACAATTTTATCGTGAAACACGTTAAATGTTAAGTATAATATGTAACATGTAATAACATGTAATGCTACTCACCGTTACACTACAATATTGTCTATCACTACCACCAAAACCAGCACCAGCTTACCCATTTTATTATTACTTATCAGATTATGGAAATCAAATGTCTTTTATATGTGTTACTCGTTAATTCTTTGATTATGACTTGACAGTGTGTATAATGTTGGTGCTAAAATATCTCGTATGTGGTACTTGTTATTTCTTTGATTCTGTACAAGTATTACAAGTCCAGTGTTGGGATTGCGTATGTGTTACTTGTTCTTCCTATGATTATTATTTAACAGTATGTACTATCTTAGCGCTAAATCACGCGTATGTGTTCCTCATTATTTCTTTGATTTTAATTAACAGTATGTACAAGTGTAGCGCTAAGTATTGCGTATGTGTTACTCGCTCAAATCATGTATTATTATTTAACAGTCTTTACAATTCTGGGCATTGCGTTTCGTGGAAGTTTTACCGATTATTTGTTTGATCTAAGTGTTAAGGCGCACGTATGTGTTATTAGTTATTTCTTTGATTATCACTTATGTTATGCACTTATATATATTTTAGGTTTCTACGCTTTCCAGAATATCTTTTTTGCTACAATATATAATTAGTATGTTATACATGATAGAGAATAATCTCTGGTTTTGGTGCATGAAACAAAATGAGACACCCCTATGTTATCTTGGCAAAGCATTTTAATGTTATTTGAAGTACTAGTCTTTTGTATTATATCCTATATTATATTTTATCATTAGTTTTGTATATCAATCATTGTAGTATTGCATGTGTATAAAGAGGGCCCATTGCAAATTAGTACAGTGTACTATATGGTCTACTCTTTATAAAAAAGTTTTTTTTATTATTATCACTATTTTTATTATGAGCAGAAACCAAGGATGAGAATGACAGTGATCAACAACATATATTCAGATATCAGATATATGAATTTTTAAAATTTTACTTCAATCCACTGTGCTTTATTTCATGTGAACTACCATGCAAGAATGGAGACTAAAACGTAAGTGTTTGTCAAGAAATACGATAATGGATTATTTTTTTGTTTGTATTTTTTAATTTTTACTAAAATCCACTTTGTGTCATTTCGTGTGAACTAACGTGCAAAAATGGAGACTAAAATGTTAGCGTTTGAAAAGAAATACGATAATGGATGGTTGTCAAACATAACTAATACACCAGCTACACTTCAAGCTAGTTGATTTTGAAATAATTCACACCTCACCTCTCCAATCTTAACACCTCCCTCCCTGTGGACAGCTGGTAATGGTAGTAGATGCTGAGACGGCCACTAACTCAGCTATAAAGTGTGAGAGGTGAAGAAACTTTGTATCATATGTGAACGAGCTGCCATTCGAGTGTGAGACTTACAACTATATATAACGCATTGTTATATAAACTGAATGATCTCTTCACAAATCACCAGTTCAGTGTCGTGAGTGTTAGACAGAGTCACTAGACATTCGTTGTGTTATAGTAAACATTAATTTGAAACGAAACTGACTCCTTTCTTTGATTGGGAACTGTTGTGAATAGAAATGTCTTCATCGTGCTCAAATTACTCGCCTGTTAGAGGTGTGTACAGTAATGCGGGTTCCTGACTTCAGCAATATGATTCCTCGCCTGTTAGACGTGTGTACAGTAATGCGAGTTCCAAACTGCAGCAATATGATTCCTTGCCTGTTAGACGTGTGTACAGTAATGCGGGTTCCCAGAGACGACTTCGTCTGTTGAGTACATGTGACATGTGTACCTCCAAGAGACGCCTGGTAACCGCTGAACAGCAAACGAGGAACAGCTCAAAGAAACCAAGGATGGGAATGACAGTCATCAACAAAGAAACTGTACCACAAACTGTTGATTCTGTAACATGTGGTAGTTTTCCTGTACGACAGCCTGTGATGGGTATTAGTGTTATACGTAGCATAAACACAATCAACACTAGATGGAATATAGAAGTGAGAGATAATACACCAGCAACATGTTCTTCTGACGTTGAAGACAAAGATAAAGGCTACTGCTCAAGGTCACTGACTGG
Organism: Flabesymbios commensalis; assembly: GCA_964017125.1. Lineage (NCBI taxonomy): Eukaryota > Metazoa > Annelida > Polychaeta > Terebellida > Flabelligeridae > Flabesymbios > Flabesymbios commensalis. The sequence continues at coordinate 17,641,530 of OZ024916.1, read as the reverse complement.
TTCATTGGGGCCATCTTCTCAAGAACAGCCTCAGAGAATCACAGACATTGAGCATTCTGCCACTGACGTGATGACACGTGATCTACCTGAAGATGAAGGTATATTTATCAGGAGAACTCACCAGATGTCATCAGAGTGTCCTCCTGTCTGCCTACAGAAGAGAGAGGCAAAATCTGGCGCTCACCAGAAAATAGCTAAGCTGAGAAAACTGATCAGACCTAAGAAGACTGAGGTGCAGATGTTCTGTCCTCACCAATAATCAGTTAATCATTACTGGGCAATAATTATTGAACTGTTGTTGTTGTTTTTGGTCCACAGTGTTAAGATTCATACTTATAGTTATTATTCACTTGTTGATATACACAGCAGTTAGGTTTACGTTTTATAATTGTTTATTTCTGTTAGTGGTGCTATGTATACTATTATTTTGTTCATCACCACATTTTTTTATTTTATGTTGATCATTGTTCTATATGTATATTTGCAGCCACTGTACTGTAACCACATATATGTATACATATATGCAACATTTATGTATTTATAAATAAAATATTTGTATTCCAAATGAATGAATTCTTTCGTTTTATACGTGAGTTTTTAAAATTTATTGTCCAATTATGTTCAGCCATTGAGACGCAATCAATCTAAATTTCAAGCAAAAAATGCATTTCCGAAATATGTGAAGTTATTGGTGAAAAATAAGGTAAGATTCAATCGCTAGATTAGAGTTACAAATACGTTATTTCACCAAACATATCCAAATCCAGCAATATGAAGAGCAGATTTTACAAGGAAAGTAGCCACTGTGAATTATAAATTCTTAGATTACACATTCTATACAATATATTATACATTTTTACTGACAATTATTTTGAAACAGTGCCTGGAAAAATCCGTGTCCAAAGAACTTCAGTAAACATAGGGAGGACCATGTAAACTGGGTCTCCCGCCCAATCATATTTGACATGGTAAGGTATTAAACATAGGACGCACCATGTAACCCAAGTGTCCAACTCAATCACAGACGACCTAGTAAAACACACTACTACATTATTTTCTTTGTCCGACCACTACATTCTAAGTCGAGTTATTGTTGAACAAGTACAGATCAATTATCATGGTGTGACGGTAACCGAGCTGTTGATTATGAGGGATCCTCATTATGGTCGGATGTGTTTCAAGTCAGTTAAAATTTTCGGAGCTACATTCTTATAGCTATGAAAAAGGGCCTCGACCTCGACTTCTTTTCACAGCTAAGAATGTAGAGCTCCTCGGGCTTTATCCTATTCGTAAAGAATTCCAGCGCCTGCTAATGAACGAATCATCCAGTCTGTCACAAGACTAGATCAGCTTATCATCGCCGTTATTCATCAAGTTATTTAAAATAGGTCGAGGGAACAAAGATCTTACAGAAAAAGTTGTCATAAATAATACATTATAATAACGTTATAATAACAAAAAATAACCTGTATAAAGCTTTTATATATCGCATTATTTAATGTACTGATATCCGCTCACCAAAGTCCAAATAGAGTCTATTGAACGAATTCAGATAAATTTCACTAGATATGCCCTTCATTGTCCAAAAAATAATTACAAGGACCGCTATGAGTTTGTATAATTTTGGTGCTAAAAATATCTCGTATGTGGTACTTGTTATTTCTTTGATTCTGCACAAGTATTACAAGTCCAGTGTTAGGATTGCGTATGTGTTACTTTTTCTTCCTATGATTATTATTTAACAGTATCTTAGCGGTGAATCACGCGTATGTGTTACTTATTATTTCTTTGATTTTAATTAACAGTATGTACAAGTGTAGCGCTGAGTATTGCGTATGTGCTACCCGCTCAAATCATGTATTACTATTTAACAGTCTTTGCAATTCGGGGCATTGCGTTTCGTGGAAGTGTTACCGATAATTTTTTTGATCGAAGTGTTAAAGCGCACGTATGTGTTATTAATTATTTCTTTGGTTATCACTTATCTTATGCACTTATATATATTTTAGGTTTCTACGCTTTCCAGAATGTCTTTTTTGCTACTATATATAATTAGTATGTTATACATGATAGCGATTAATCTCTGATTTTGGTGCATGAAACAAAATGAGAGACCCCTATGTTATCTTGGCAAAGCATTTTAAAGTTATTTGAAGTACTAATCATTTGTATTATATCCTATATTATATTTTACCATTGCTTTTGTATATCAATCATTGTAGTATTGCATGTGTATAAAGAGGGCCCATTGCAAATTAGTACGATGTACTATATGGTCTACTCTCTATAAATATAGTTTATGTTATTATTATTACTATTTTTATTATGAACAGAAACCAAGGATGAGAATGACAGTGATCAACAACATATATTCAGATATCAGATATATGAATTTTCAAAATTTACTTAAATCCACTGTGCTTTATTTTATGTGAACTACCATGCAAGAATGGAGACTAAAACGTAAGTGTTTGTCAAGTAATACGATAATAGATTGTTTTTTTGTTTGTATTTTTAAAATTTTACTAAAATCCACTTTGTGTCATTTCATGTGAACTAACGTGCAAGAATGGAGACTAAAATGTTAGCGTTTGAAAAGTAATACGATATTGGATGGTTGTCAAACATAACTAATACACCAACTACACTTCAAGCTAGTTGATTTTGAAATAACTCACACCTCACCTCTCCAATCTTAACACCTCCCTCCCTGTGGACAGCTGGTAATGGTAGTAGATGCGCAGGAGGCCACTAACCCAGCTATAAAGTGTAAGAGGTGAAGAAACTTGGTATCATATGTGAACGAGCTGCCATTCGAGTGTGAGACTTACAACTATATATAACGCATTGTTATATAAACTGAATGATCTCTTCACAAATCACCAGTTCAGTGTCGTGAGTGTTAGACAGAGTCACTAGACATTCGTTGTGTTATAGTAAACATTAGCTTGAAACGAAACTGACTCCTTGCTTTGATTGGGAACTGTTGTGAATGGAAATGTCTTCATCGTGCTCAAATCAAATGACTTCAACACCTGTTCAGCGAACACAAGAAGACGCCCCTTGCGTACAGTTCATTGGATTTAGTCCTGTCGTGGGAATTGATACTCCTGATGCGGTCACCAATAAGGGTTTGTACAGATGTCATCTCAGGCAAATCAGACTTCAGCAATATGATTCCTCGCCTGTTAGACGTGTGTACAGTAATGCGGGTTCCCAGAGACGACTTCGTCTGTTGAGTACATGTGACATGTGTACCTCCACGAGACGCCTGGTACCCGCTGAACAGCAAACGAGGAACAGCTCAAAGAAACCGAGGATGGGAATGACAGTGATCAACAAAGAAACTGTACCACAAACTGTTGATCCTGTAACATGTGGTAGTTTTCCTGTACGACAGCCTGTGATGGGTATTAGTGTCATACGTAGCATAAACACAATCAGCACTATAAGGAATAGAGAAGTGAGAGATAATACACCAGCAACATGTTCTTCTGACGTTGAAGACAAATATGAAGGCTACTGCTCAAGGTCACTGACTGGTTCATTGGGACCATCTTCTCAAGATCAGCCTCAGAGAATCACAGACATTGAGCATTCTGTCACTGACGTGATGACACGTGATCTACCTGAAGATGAAGGTATATTTATCAGGAGAACTCCCCAGATGTCATCAGAGTGTCCTCCTGTCTGCCTACAGAAGAGAGAGGCAAAATCTGGCGCTCACCAGAAACTAGCTAAGCTGAGAAAACTGATCAGACCTAAGAAGACTGAGGTGCAGATGTTCTGTCCTCACTAATAATCAGTTAATCATTAGTGGACAATAATTATTGAACTGTTGTTGTTGTTTTTGGTTCACAGTGTTAAGATTCATACTTATAGTTAATATTCACTTGTTTATATACACAACAGTTAGGTTTACGTTTTATATTTGTTTATTTCTGTTAGTGGTGCTACGTATACTATTATTTTGTTCATCACCACATTTTTTTTATTTTATGTTGATTATTGTTCTATATGTATATTTGCAGCCACTGTACTGTAACCACATATATGTATACATATATGCAACATTTATGTATTTATAAATAAAATATTTGTATTCCAAATGTATGAATTCTTTGTTTTATACGTGAGTTTTTTAAATTTATTGTTCAATTATTTTCAGCCATTGAGACGCAATCAATCTAAATTTCAAGCAAAAAATGCATTTCCGAAATATGTGAAGTAATTGGTGAAAAATAAGGTAAGATTCTACCGCTAGATTAGAGTTACAAATACGTTATTTCACCAAACATATCCAAATCCAGCAATATGAAGAGCAGATTTTACAAGGAAAGTAGCCACGGTGAATTATAAATTCTTAGATTACACATTCTATACAATATATTAGACATTTTTACTGACAATTATTTTGAAACAGTGCCTGGAAAAATCCGTGTCCAAAGAACTTCAGTAAACATAGGGAGGACCATGTAAACTGGGTCTCCCGCCCAATCATATTTGACATGGTAAGGTATTAAACATAGGACGGACCATGTAACCCAAGTGTCCAACTCAATCACAGACGACCTAGTAAAACACACCACTACATTACTTTCGGAGTTCTACATTCTTATAGCTGTGAAAAAGGGCCTCGACCTCGACTTCTTCTCACAGCTAAGAATGTAGAGCTCCTCGGGCTTTATCCTGTTCGCAAAGAATTCCAGCGCCTGCTAATGAACAAATCATCCAGTCTGTCACAAGACTAGATCAGCTCATCATCGCCGTTATTCATCAAGTTATTTAAAATAGGTCGAGGGACCAAAGATCTTACAGAAAAAGTTGTCATAAATAATACATTATAATAACGTTATAATAACAAAAATTAACCTGTATAAAGCTTTTATATATCGCATTATTTAATATACTGATATCCGCTCACCAATGTCCAAATAGAGTCTATTGAACGAATTCAGATAAATTTAACTAGATATGCCCTTCATTGTCCAAAAATTAATTACAAGGACCGCTATGAGTTTGTATAATTTTGCTGCTAAAAATATCTCGTATCTGGTACTTGTTATTTCTTTGATTCTGTACAAGTATTACAAGTCCAGTGTTAGGATTGCGTATGTGTTACTTGTTCTTCCTATGATTATTATTTAACAGTATGTACTATCTTAGCGTTAAATCACGCGTATGTGTTACTTATTATTTCTTTGATTTTAATTAACAGTATGTACAAGTGGAGCGCTAAGTATTGCGTATGTGTTACCCGCTCGAATCATGTATTATTATTTAACAGTCTTTACAATTCTGGGCATTGCGTTTCGTGGAAGTGTTACCGAATTTTTTTTTGATCGAAGTGTTAAAGCGCACGTATGTGTTATTAATTATTTCTTTGGTTATCACTTATCTTATGCAATTATATATATTTTAGGTTTCTACGCTTTCCAGAATGTCTTTTTTGCTACTATATATAATCAGTATGTTATACATGATAGCGATTATTCGCTGATTTTGGTGCATGAAACAAAATGAGAGACCCCTATGTTATCTTGGCAAAGCATTTTAATGTTATTTGAAGTATTAATCATTTGTATTATATCCTATATTATATTTTACCATTACTTTTGTATATCAATCATTGTAGTATTGCATGTGTATAAAGAGGGCCCATTACAAATTAGTACGATGTACTATATGGTCTACTCTCTATAAATATAGTTTATGTTATTATTATTACTATTTTTATTATGAACAGAAACCAAGGATGAGAATGACAGTGATCAACAACATATATTCAGATATCAGATATATGAATTTTCAAAATTTTACTTAAATCCACTGTGCTTTATTTCATGTGAACTACCATGCAAGAATGGAGACCAAAACGTAAGTGTTTGTCAAGAAATACGATAATGGATTGTTTTTTTTGTTGGTATTTTTAAAATGTTACTAAAATCCACTTTGTGTCATTTCGTGTGAACTAACGTGCAAAAATGAGGACTAAAATATTAGCGTTTGAAAAGAAATACGATAATGGATGGTTGTCAAACATAACTAATACACCAACTACACTTCAAGCTAGTTGATTTTGAAATAATTCACACCTCACCTCTCCAATCTTAACACCTCCCTCCCTGTGGACAGCTAGTAATGGTAGTAGATGCGCAGAAGGCCACTAACCCAGCTATAAAGTGTAAGAGGTGAAGAAACTTGGTATCATATGAGAACGAGCTGCCATTCGAGTGTGAGACTTACAACTATATATAACGCATTGTTATATAAACTGAATGATCTCTTCACAAATCACCAGTTCAGTGTCGTGAGTGTTAGACAGAGTCACTAGACATTCGTTGTGTTATAGTAAACATTAGTTTGAAACGAAACTGACTCCTTGCTTTGATTGGGAACTGTTGTGAATGGAAATGTCTTCATCGTGCTCAAATTAAATGACTTCAACACCTGTTCAGCGAACACAAGGAGACGCCCCTTGTGTACAGTTCATTGGATTTAGTCCTGTCGTGGGAATTGATACTCCTGATGCGGTCACCAATAAGGGTTTGTACAGATGTCATCTCAGGCAAATCAGACTTCAGCAATATGATTCCTCGCCTGTTAGACGTGTGTACAGTAATGCGGGTTCCCAGAGACGACTTCGTCTGTTGAGTACATGTGACATGTGTACCTCCACGAGACGCCTGGTACCCGCTGAACAGCAAACGAGGAACAGCTCAAAGAAACCGAGGATGGGAATGACAGTGATCAACAAAGAAACTGTACCACAAACTGTTGATCCTGTAACATGTGGTAGTTTTCCTGTACGACAGCCTGTGATGGGTATTAGTGTCATACGTAGCATAAACACAATCAGCACTATAAGGAATAGAGAAGTGAGAGATAATACACCAGCAACATGTTCTTCTGACGTTGAAGACAAATATGAAGGCTACTGCTCAAGGTCACTGACTGGTTCATTGGGACCATCTTCTCAAGATCAGCCTCAGAGAATCACAGACATTGAGCATTCTGTCACTGACGTGATGACACGTGATCTACCTGAAGATGAAGGTATATTTATCAGGAGAACTCCCCAGATGTCATCAGAGTGTCCTCCTGTCTGCCTACAGAAGAGAGAGGCAAAATCTGGCGCTCACCAGAAACTAGCTAAGCTGAGAAAACTGATCAGACCTAAGAAGACTGAGGTGCAGATGTTCTGTCCTCACTAATAATCAGTTAATCATTAGTGGACAATAATTATTGAACTGTTGTTGTTGTTTTTGGTTCACAGTGTTAAGATTCATACTTATAGTTAATATTCACTTGTCTATATACACAACAGCTAGGTTTACGTTTTATATTTGTTTATTTCTGTTAGTGGTGCTACGTATACTATTATTTTATTCATCACCACATTTTTTTTATTTTATGTTGATTATTGTTCTATATGTATATTTGCAGCCACTGTACTGTAACCACATATATGTATACATATATGCAACATTTATGTATTTATAAATAAAATATTTGTATTCCAAATGTATGAATTCTTTCGTTTTATACGTGAGTTTTTTAAATTTATTGTTCAATTATTTTCAGCCATTGAGACGCAATCAATCTAAATTTCAAGCAAAAAATGCATTTCCGAAATATGTGAAGTTATTGGTGAAAAATAAGGTAAGATTCTACCTCTAGATTAGAGTTACAAATACGTTATTTCACCAAACATATCCAAATCCAGCAATATGAAGAGCAGATTTTACAAGGAAAGTAGCCACGGTGAATTATAAATTCTTAGATTACACATTCTATACAATATATTATACATTTTTACTGACAATTATTTTGAAACAGTGCCTGGAAAAATCCGTTTCCAAAGAACTTCAGTAAACATAGGGAGGACCATGTAAACTGGGTCTCCCGCCCAATCATATTTGACATGGTAAGGTATTAAACATAGGACGGACCATGTAACCCAAGTGTCCAACTCAATCACAGACGACCTAGTAAAACACACCACTACATTATTTTCTTTGTCCGACCACGACATTCTAAGTCGAGTTATTGTTGAGCAAGTACAGATCAATTATCATGGTGTGACGGTAACCGAGCTGTTGATTATGAGGGATCCTCATTATGGTCGGATGTGTTTTAAGTCAGTTAAAACTTTCGGAGCAACATTCTTATAGCTGTGAAAAAGGGCCTCGACCTCGATTTCTTTTCACAGCTAAGAATGTAGAGCTCCTCGGGCTTTATCCTATTCGTAAAGAATTCCAGCGCCTGCTAATGAACGAATCATCCTGTCTGTCACAAGACTAGATCAGCTCATCATCGCCGTTATTCATCAAGTTATTTAAATTAGGTCGAGGGACCAAAGATCTTACAGAAAAAGTTGTCATAAATAATACATTATAATAACGTTATAATAACAAAAATTAACCTGTATAAAGCTTCTATATATCGCATTATTTAATATACTGATATCCGCTCGCCAAAGTCCAAATAGAGTCTATTGAACGAATTCAGATAAATTTCACTAGATATGCCCTTCATTGTCCAAAAATTAATTACAAGGACCGCTATGAGTCTGTATAATTTTGGTGCTAAAAATATCTCGTATGTGGTACTTGTTATTTCTTTGATTCTGCACAAGTATTACAAGTCCAGTGTTAGGATTGCGTATGTGCTACTTGTTCTTCCTATGATTATTATTTAACAGTATGTACTATCTTAGCGTTAAATCACGCGTATGTGTTACTTATTATTTTTTTGATTTTAATTAACAGTATGTACAAGTGTAGCGCTAAGTATTGCGTATATGTTACTCGCTCATATCATGTATTATTATTTAACAGTCTTTACAATTCTGGGCATTGCGTTTCGTGGAAGTGTTACCGATTATTTTTTTGATCGAAGTGTTAAAGCGCACGTATGTGTTATTAATTATTTCTTTGGTTATCACTTATCTTATGCACTTATATATATTTTAGGTTTCTACGCTTTCCAGAATGTCTTTTTTTCTACTATATATAATCGGTATGTGATACATGATAGCGATTAATCTCTGATTTTAGTGCATGAAACAAAATGAGAGACCCCTATGTTATCATGGCAAAGCATTTTAATGTTATTTGAAGTACTAATCATTTGTATTATATCCTGTATTATATTTTACCATTACTTTTGTATATCAATCATTGCAAGAATGGAGACTAAGACGTAAGTGTTTGTCAAGAAATACGATAATGGATTGTTTTTTTGTTGGTATTTTTAAAATATTACTAAAATCCACTTTGTGTCATTACGTGTGAACTAACGTGCAAGAATGGAGACTAAAAGTTTAGCGTTTGAAAAGAAATACGATAATGGATGGTTGTCAAACATAATTAATACACCAACTACACTTCAAGCTAGTTGATTTTGAAATAATTCACACCTCACCTCTCCAATCTTAACACCTCCCTCCCTGTGGACAGCTGGTAATGGTAGTAGATGCGCAGAAGGCCACTAACCCAGCTATAAAGTGTAAGAGGTGAAGAAACTTGGTATCATATGTGAACGAGCTGCCATTCGAGAGTGAGACTTACAACTATATATAACGCATTGTTATATAAACTGAATGATCTCTTCACAAATCACCAGTTCAGTGTCGTGAGTGTTAGACAGAGTCACTAGACATTCGTTGTGTTATAGTAAACATTAGCTTGAAACAAAACTGACTCTTTGCTTTGATTGGGAACTGTTGTGAATAGAAATGTCTTCATCGCGCTCAAATCAAATGACTTCAACACCTGCTCAGCGAACACAACAAGACGCCCCTTGTGTACAGTTCATTGGATTTAGTCCTGTCGTGGGAATTAAAACTCCTGATGCGGTCACCAATAAGGGTTTGTACAGATGTCATCTCAGGCAAATCAGACTTCAGCAATATGATTCCTCGCCTGTTAGACGTGTGTACAGTAATGCGGGTTCCCAGAGACGACTTCGTCTGTTGAGTACATGTGACATGTGTACCTCCAAGAGACGCCTGGTACCCGCTGAACAGCAAACGAGGAACAGCTCAAAGAAACCAAGGATGGGAATTTCAGTTATCAACAAAGAAACTGTACCACAAACTGTTGATCCTGTAACATGTGGTAGTTTTCCTGTACGACAGCCTGTGATGGGTATTAGTGTCATACGTAGCATAAACACAATCAACACTATAAGGAATAGAGAAGTGAGAGATAATACACTAGCAACAAGTTCTTCTGACGTTGAAGAGAAAGATGAAGTCTACTGCTCAAGGTCCCTGACTGGTTCATTGGGACCATCTTCTCAAGATCAGCCTCAGAGAATCACAGACATTGAGCAGTCTGCCACAGACGTGATGACACGTGATCTACCTGAAGATGAAGATATATTTATCAGGAGAACTCCCCAGATGTCATCAGAGTGTCATCCTGTCTGCCTACAGAAGAGAGAGGCAAAATCTGGCGCTCACCAGAGACTAGCTAAGCTGAAAAAACTGATCAGACCTAAGAAGACTGAGGTGCAGATGTTCTGTCCTCACTAATAATCAGTTAATCATTAGTGGACAATAATTATTGAACTGTTGTTGTTGTTTTTGGTTCACAGTGTTAAGATTCATACTTATAGTTAATATTCACTTGTTTATATACACAACAGCTAGGTTTACGTTTTATATTTGTTTATTTCTGTTAGTGGTGCTACGTATGCTATTGTTTTATTCATCACCACATTTTTTTTTATTTTATGTTGATTGTTGTTCTATATGTATATTTGCAGCCACTGCACTGTAACCACATATATGTATACATATATGCAACATTTATGTATTTATAAATAAAATATTTGTATTCCAAATGCATGAATTCTTTCGTTTTATACGTGAGTTTTTAAAATTTATTGTCCAATTATTTTCAGCCATTTAGACGCGATCAATCTAAATTTCAAGCAAAAAATGCATTTCCGAAATATGTGATGTTATTGGTGAAAAATAAGGTAAGATTCTACCGCTAGATTAGAGTTACAAATACGTTATTTCACCAAACATATCCAAATCCAGCAATATGAAGAGTAGATTTTACAAGGAAAGTAGCCACGGTGAATTATAAATTCTAAGATTACACATTCTATACAATATATTATACATTTTTACTGACAATTATTTTGAAACAGTGCCTGGAAAAATCCGTGTCCAAAGAACTTCAGTAAACATAGGGAGGACCATGTAAACTGGGTGTCCCGCCCAATCATATTTGACATGGTAAGATATTAAACATAGGACGGACCATGTAACCCAAGTGTCCAACTCAATCACAGACGACCTAGTAAAACACACCACTACATTATTTTCTTTGTCCGACCTCGACATTCTAAGTCGAGTTATTGTTGAACAAGTACAGATCAATTATCATGGTATGACGGTAACCGAGCTGTTGATTATGAGGGATCCTCATTATGGTCGGATGTGTTTTAAGTCAGTTAAAACTCTCGGAGCTGCATTCTTATAGCTGTGAAAAAGGGCCTCGACCTCGACTTCTTTTCACAGCTAAGAATGTAGAGCTTCTCGGGCTTCATTTGATTCGGTAATAATTCCAGCGCCTGCTAATGAACGAATCAACAGTCTGTCACAAGACTAGATCAGCTTATCATCGCCGTTATTCATCATGTCACTTGAATTGGGTCGAGGGACCAAAGGTCTTACAAAAACAGTTGTCATAAATAATACATATGACGGTGTAATACCAAAAAAATAACCTGTATAAAGCTTTAATACAGCCTATCATTTAATATTGTGGTAAAATATTGGATGATTTTTCAATGTTGAGTCACAATGTAATCAATAATTTGCATGGTTGACTGCTGCTGATTGAAAGAATACCGGTAGGCCTACTGCTGTAGTCTAAAACAAATTTGTATATTAAAAATTAAGGTGGCTAAATGTTGTTTAATGGTAGGCTCAGTCGTTCCGTTATAAGTATGTCATTGCATGTACGTTGATCTATTATTCCCCCTTGAAACCTTCATGATAAATCATGCTATTACCCCACCTGGTCATATCCTTACATCTCTTATTTTTATTGAATTTCATACGGGGCCTAGTGTTCAACATATCTTCATTAGCTTGACGCCTTCAGAGTTGAGGTGCATATTTTTCTAGGGGCCTATGATATAATTTATGGGGGTTACAACTTTTTTGGACAACTCCAGGCTACGGCTACAGTTCGAGTGATCCAGAAGGCCTAGTACTAGTAGTAAGCCTACCAATGGAGGGTGGCTTGACATTTATTATTTTCGCTCGTCGATTTTTTTCGAGATTTTTACTAAAATGGAGGTCTATTATCATTGTGATATGGCGCAAGTTACAAAGAAGATACAATGTCATACTTGAACGTCGAGAGAAACCTAGAATAAATAAATTCCAAAAAGTCTTCAGGGGAATCGAACTAATTACTTTCTGCTTATTTATTGGTAATATGTTATAGTATGATATTGAACTCATTACCTTTCTGCTTATTTACTGCTTATAATTACGCATACGAAATGACTCTGACGAAAAAAAAACGTATTAAATTTGAAAGATCAGGATAGGCCTCTATATTTTGATTCACATAGCACATATATAAGTAATTCCTACCCACTTGAGGTTGTGGATCGCGGTAGTGAGACACAATTTTCAAATACGTAATAATTTACTAATTATTAGATTAACCCTTTAACCGCCGGTGCCGATTATATTCGGTTTTTCAGTTTTTATCTGTACCACATATTAAACGCGTTAACGATAAAACGTGACATCAATCAGCAAGATTTGAAAATATTTAACCGCTATTTTATCAAATCTGTGTGTGTGTGTGAATAATTTACACTCACTTTTGTAAAAAAAAAAAATTGGCGATTAAAGGGTTAAACAAAACATTAGCACTTATCACTCTTTTAGTTACTTTTTTAAAAAAAATTAGCGCCTTGGCTGTCTGATCACTGATCAACCATATGATAACTACCCATGATAAAGTACACAAGATGAAACATATTGAGTTATAATATACCTGTTTGTATATATATTGGATTAACCAGTCGTAATTCAAACACTGACTGACTTTTAAGATGCACTCCTTTGAAGACATGACTTCACTAACCATTGTCACTCGCACCCCTCCCTCAACACTGACTCAATGTTAAGATGTACTCCTTTGAAGAGAGGATTCCGCCAACCATTGCCATTCGCACCCCCTCCCTCTATAGAGATGCCAATTGCAGTGACGCGGGTATAAAATAAAGGAGGTGACAGCATTTGGTACCATTTCCAAACGAGCTGCCTAAGAAGTCTTAAGAATTTAGCCGATATTCACAGCTATCTCGACCACTGCCATAATAGAGACGACTTATTATTTACATACAACGTTGTCTTTATAAATCACCAGTTCAATGGCTTCAAATCCAATGACATCAACTCCAGTTCATCGATTATACAATGATATCCCTTGTGCACAGTTCATTGGATGTAGTCCTGTTGTGGAACAAGCTAGTACTACTCCTGATCAACCGTCCCAGACTGCAATACAAAGGGAAAAGCCAGTAACTGTAATGCCGTTTGGTATTGCACGGCATAATAAGTGTTTGTCGGAAAAATGTATCAGCCAACTGAGTCTTCTGAAGTATGAGTCCCCATCTGTTAAAAGAGTACGCGGCAGTGTGGGTACCCAGAGACGCATTCAGCTTCTCAGTTCGTGTGACTATTGTACGTCTAAGAGACGGCTGGTACCGGCTAAACAACAGGAGAGACGCGGTACCAAGAAGCCGATGATGGGAATGACAGTGATCAGCAATAATTCAGCTGTATCAGCTAACGTTAGTTCTGTCGCAAGTAGTGTTTCTGTACGACAGCCTGTGATGGGCCTCAGTGTTACACGCTGCTCAAACTCATTCACAGACTCTATGCGATCAGGTCAAAGTCCAGAGCTGTCACAGAGAGCAACCAACACGGCACAATCCTCCGTGGAAAGGCAGATATGTGACCAACCAGGGGATGAAGGTAGTACATTCACCAGCATCCCCCATGTGATAGCAGCAGGGTGCTCAACTGTCTTCCAGTTCCCTTCCACTTCTAAGAGATCGCGTGGTACGGAAAAGAGCGTACACATCAGAAAAGTGTCATCAGTCGACCTCTTCAGGAGCAAAAAGGGACTTTGCATCAGAGAACAGCAGAAAAGTAATATAAAATTTCTCGCTTACAAAAAACTAGCTCAGTTAAGAAATCTGATCAAATCGACACGAAGGAATGCAGTGCACTTATGATGTTGTGGTTCTATTATTGAACATCTGTTAAACGACTGGCCTTCACTTTTTAGGAATTATTTGTTGTTTGTTAGTTCTTCCGTTTACCTTCCAGTGAGGTATTAGTGCTATTGTTATCTGTGAACGGAAACACAAGTTACTTCTTACTCCAAAAGGAAGTAGTTATTGCTGTTTGCTTTGTGTTTTCTTCACTGTCTTGCATTATGGTTCTATAATACATTGCACCATTTTATGTTGTTAGACTGTAAATATTTAAAAATATATTTAAAATGTATTTATTTGTAAATAAAGTACACCAATACAACATATTTTACCATACCAATTTACTTGTTTTATTATTCCAGGAAAATTTAAATACTGTATATATTCTGGTTTGGTCTTACAAAGCAAACATGACCGATGATTAAATTTAAGGTATTGGGCTGATCAATTTTAAATTGTACAACTACTGATAGATTGTTTCACAATCATATCTCAAAAGTCGACTTGCTATACAAGGCGAACGGTAGATTTATTTATGCTTATTGCCGCATATTCCGTACAACAAAATTGGTCGAGTTTGAGCATCAAATAGTTTAAAAAACACATTTACAGATATATCTTAATCACCGATCTGCACTGTTACCAATGCGGTGCGCCGTCTTATTGCTAAAGTTGGCAACATTATATCATGTATATTAGAGCTTGGTGATGATGATTTTTTAATACACGTTTATACGCGTCTTTACACTGGAATGTACATACTGTTGAACATGTTACATAGCATGAATATTAATCAAAGCCATCACCACAAACACATATGTATGTCTTAACACTGGAATGCACTTAACCTTTTAACAACCATGGATATTGTCCTGCTGGTATTTCGATTAATTTCATTTAAAGAAGAAATTAAAATATAAAATACTAAATGACGTTAGAATAGCTATAATATCGGCTGCAGCGATATTTAATTTAAAAATTGCACCTTGAAAGTTTTCGTATTAAAAGGTGAAGGTGCAGATTTATAGTCTGATATCAAGTGTGAAGACCTATCATCCGACTTTACATTTTACAAGATTGAGAGGGGAGAAACAGATTTCTCCGAAAATCCTGCGCCAAGCGGGATACGACAGAGCACGGCAGGCAGCGACATCGGCAGAGTTCCACGCTCTAACCATTGCGCCGTGTCCCTCTCTATTAGTAGCTGATTAAAATCTCAATCCATGGACTCCACCAGGTTAATCGGCGGAATTAATTATCGTCATTATACGATGCAATTGCGACAATATTCTTTAATACGCACAATTATGACAATAGGGATGATCATACTGCCGTGCAAGGCCAAAATACAGTAACTACAGTAACTACTAAGTAAAGAGATACACCATTCTGCCTTTTAATTACAGAATACCACTCATATAGGGATGGCATCATGCACAAATGGGTTAACCCACATTAAAAAAACAATGAGAATATATGTCATTGATAGCAACAACTTGATCAATATACGAGTTTCTCCATTGAGGGTTAGACCTTTTGGTCACTGATTTTGTTACCTTTTTGTGTTAATTTGTATTTATTCGTTTTATCCTGTACTTCATGTTGCTGCGCGATTTTTTCTCAAAATCGTCAGAATGTGGGTTAGCCTACTTGTGCATGGTGGCATCCATAGCATGTGGGATGGCTCTGACATTTATGATCGGTTTGACCAGATATTGAACAATTCGTTTTAAAATAAACATATTTCACTTTTCAATCACTCTAAAACATTAGGCTTAGCCAAGTTGTGACATTCACATGTTCATTATATGTTCATTAATACTAGACATTAATAATGAATGAATGAATGAATGAATAAATGAATGAATGAATGAATGAATGAATGAATGAATGAATGAATGAATGAATGAATGAATGAATGAATGAATGAATGAATAAATGAATGAATAAATGAATGAATGAATGAATGAATGAATGAATGAATGAATGAATGAATGAATGAATGAATGAATGAATGAATGAATGAATGAATGAATGAATGAATGAATGAATGAATGAATGAGTGAATGAATGAATGAATGAATGAATGAATGAATGAATGAATGAATGAATGAATGAATGAATGAATGAATGAATGAATGAATGAATGAATGAATGAATGAAATCTTATATAGCGCATGTATCCAACCGGATGTTGTTCAGAGCGCTGAACATCGAGAGTAACTTAGCAAGGCCTGTTATCATTCAAATTCAAATTATGAAAACAGTTTATTGCATATTTTGTTCTACAAAGGTAAGAGTCGCCTCAACGTACTGAACCAATAATTTAGGTCAATTGTATTATTACATTCCTGAATGTATACTAAAAGTGTATTTAAATAAAAATGATACAAAAAATATGCTATTAGGGGAGGCGTATTCTTATTTCGTTGCAAATAATTGGGTAAACTAATTTACATGAATTTAACAAATGAATTTATTTATACAATGGCTCTTAGATCGTTATAAATATAAATAATATATATTTGATTCACTTTTGAATAATATATTAGTCAGTGTGTTTGATAAACATCTTAGCCTTGGCTCTTCGTGATTATCTCCACTAAACAGGTGTTAACCGTCAAAAACAACTTAGGTTTTAACTGTTCATTCACAGTAGCTGTTATGCGATGTTATACTATGTAGTTAGGACTCTTTAAATGTAAGCTCCAGGTAACAGGCTTTACCCAGTTTAATTTAATTTAGCTAAATATCTCACCAACAAAAATTAAAGTGTTGCTATTGTTATATGGCTAAACTATGCATTTATAGCGCATCAAGTTAATAAACAGGCTTGGATTTTTCCTTAAATGTGTGTAAATTCCCGCAGCGATTTCTTAATAATTCTTAATTCTTAATAACTCATGTTATCACTAGCAAATGTATATGATTTACGGCCCTAGCTAAATACCTTTCCAACATGAAATAATGCTACTTTGATAAAATTTACTTTGCGATCCCGCTGATACTTTTAACTTTGAAAAAGTGTTATTTTGCGATCCTGTCAACATGGTCAATACTGCTAACTTTGAAACAGTGTTACTAGTACTATTAACTTTGAAAAATTGTTACTTTGCGATCTCGTCAATTCTGTTAACTTTAAAAAAGTGTTACTTTGTGATCCCGTCCACTCTGTTAACTTTAAAAAGTGTTACTTTGTGATCCCGGCAATACTGTTGACTTTAAAAAAGTGTTACTCTGTGATCTCGTCAATACTGTTAACTTTGACAAGGTGTTACTTTGTGATCCCGTCAATATTGTTAACTTTGAAAAAGTGTTACTTTGTGATCCCGTCAATACTGTTACCTTTGAAAAAGTGTTTCTTTGTGAATCCGTCAATACTGTTAACTTTAAAAGTGTTACTTTGCAAAAAGTGTTATTTTGCGATCCCCTCAATTCTCTTGACTTTAACAAAGTTATCCTTTAAAAAAATGTTACTTTTTGATGCCGCCAATACTGGTAACTTTAAAAAGATTAAATTCCACATATTTTCATATGCATATTTTTATGAAGTGCTCAATACATTACTTGTATACATATATCTCTGCATGCAATTTTTTGCTATGGTATGTTAAATATTGTACCTTTTACTTAAAAAATAACACTGCCATGATTATTCTAATATATAAAATTGTATCAGCTCTAGATAACGGTGATAGTGTAATTGTTTTTTTTTAATTTTTCGAAGGCATTTTATACTGTTGATCATATCATATTATAAAAATACTTTTTGTTTATAAAAAAAAACAATTTGTACATTTCAATAACGTAACCTACAAACCAATCACTTGTGGAGTGCCTCAAGGCTCTACCTTAGGGCTATTATTATTTCTCCTTTACATAAATGATATAGTGAATGTTTCACCACTGTTATTCACAATTTCATACGCTGATGATTCAAATTTATTTTTACCAGAAAGTAATGCTGCTACTTCAATTGATATTATGAATGAAGAACTAAGTAAAATTATATAATGGCTACATTCAAATAAATTATCTCTTGATGTGAAAAAAACACAGTATAAATATGCATATATCATTCACTATAAACAACAAAATTTTGAAAAAAAATAATATTAAACTCCTCGGTGCTATAATAGATTCTAAATTACCTTTGTCCACCCATATTTCGTCCATTAAAAGGGAAGTATCTAGAGGTATTGCTATACTATGTAAAGCAAGGCGTCCGCTGAAAGGTTATTTAATTATAGTTTAATATATCCTTTTTTCAGAAACTGCATTGAAATTTGGGGTAACACTTGTGATGAATATATGAGTTCTTTGTTCAAAGTTTAGATAAGAGCTACAATTATTATGACGTCTTCATCATATCTAGCTCATACATTGCCTATTTTTTCAAATCTTAAAATTCTTATAATCTACAATATTTATAATTATCAGGTACTAATATTTATGCTGAAGCACAAAAAAGGATTAGTTACTGCCTTCAATCTTCAAATGAGATGTTCATACAATACTGTACAATACACAGCCATAATACCACACAGTTGTCATTGATGTCGTTGTTGTCATTGGTTGTCACTGAACGCAGTCTTTGTCAGACAACGGACATTCTGCGCCGTGATTGATTTAACAAATGATTTGATTTGGTATTTTGTCTGCTATCTGCCGAAGAAAGAGATAAGTGATAAAACGTGAACAACAATTTTTTGGTGAGAAAAGATTGAGATTTGTGAAACATACTAAATAATTATATAATACACGCTACTGTTAATTTTTAAAAGTGTTCTACTAAATGATATGTATCTTTTAATATTGTTAAGTGATGTATATATAACAAGTATGTACTAGGTACTATTCAGAAAAGTAATAATGTGTAATAGACTAACATGTTTGGTTTGCTCTACCTTAATAACTGTTATTACTGGTAATGTAAAATTGCGTCTTTTATAGTATTCATTTATGCTAAAGTAGAGATAACCCGTTTTAATTGCACAGTGATGTGAAGTTATTATATGTGAGGTGTGAACCGTATTAACAATTGTATCGTGAAATACGTTAAATGTTAAGTATAATATGTAAAATATGTAAAATCTGTTTTTAGTTCAACAGTTACTGATGCTTGAAATAATTACTACTCATCGCTACACTACAATACTGTTTCTATCACTACCACCAAAACCAACACCAACTTACCTATTTTATTATTACTCAGCAGTTTATAGAAATCAAATGTCTTTTATATGTGTTACTCGTTATTTTTTTGGTTATGACTTGACAGTGTGTATAATTTTGTTACTTGGTATTTCTTAGATTGTGTACTCGTTTATTCCTGGGTGATGATTTGACAGTGTGTATACTTTTGGTGCTAAAATCATCGCGTGTGTGTTAGTTGTTATTTCTTTGATTGTGCACAAGTATTACAAGTCCAGTGTTAAGTATTGCGTATGAGTTACTTGTTCTTTCTATGATTACTATATAACAGTATGTTCTATATGTGTGTTAAATCACGCGGATGTGTTACTCATTATTTCTTTGATTTTAATTAACAGTATGTACAAGTGTAGCGCTAAGTATTGCGTATATGTTACTCGCTCGTATCATGTACTATTATTTACCAGTCTTTACAATTATAGGCATTGAGTTTCGTGGAAGTGTTACCGATTATTTTTTTGATCCAAGTGTTAGGGCGCACGTATGTGTTATTAAATATTTCTTTGATTATCACTCAATGTTATGCACCTATATATATTTTATGCTTCTACGCTTTCAAGAGTGTCTTTTTTGCTACTATATATAATTAGTATGTTATACTGTATAACATACTAATTATATATAGTAGCAAAAAAGACATCATGTATTACATAATAGCAATTAATCTCTGGTTTTGGTGCGTGAAACAAAACGATAGACCCCTATGTTATCCTGGCAATGCCTTTTAATTTTATTCGAAGTAGTAGTCATTTGTATTGTATCCTGTATTATATTTTACAATTAGTTTTGTACAAATCTTAATCATTGTAGTATTGCATGTGTATAAAGAGGGCCCGTTGCAAATTAGTACGCTGTACTATATGGTCTACTCTCTATAAATCAAGTGTTTTCTTATTATTATTACTATTGTTATTTTTAACAGAAGCCAAGGAAGAGAATGACAGTGATCAATAAAGAAACTGTATCAGAAACTGTTTATTCTAGCGCTGTATATTACAATCTCTACATTAATTATACATACATTCAGATATTAGATTTATATTTTGTTTAACTTTTACTTAAATCCACTGTGCTTTATTTCATGTGAACTACCATGCAAAAATGGAAACTAAAACGTAAGTGTTTGTCAAGAAATACGATAATGAATGGGTTTTTTTGTATTTTTAAATTTTACTAAAATCCACTTTGTGTCATTTCGTGTGAACTAACGTGCAAGAATGGAGACTAAAATGTTAGCGTTTGTAAAGAAACACGATAATGGATGGTTGTCAAACATAACTAATACACCAACTACACTTCAAGATATTTGATTTTGAAATAATTCACACCTCACCTCTCATATCTTAACACCTGCTTCCCTGATGACAACTGTTAATGGCAGTAGATGCTTAACACCTCCCTCCCTGTGGACAGCTGTTAATGGCAGTAGATGCTCAGACGGCCACTAACCCAGCTATAAAGTGTGAGAGGTGACGAAACTTGGTATTCACTAAGAAATGGAAAGGTGGAGCAATCTTTATCGATGTTGAGAAAGCATTTGACTCGGTGTGGCATGACGGACTAAGATACAAGCTGATGAACGGCAGCTTACCTAGGAAGATGGTCAGGTTGATATCATCTTTCCTAAGTGACAGAACGATCAAAGTCAATTGCTGTAACAACTGCTCAGAGGAGGTGACCCTCAATGCGGGCACACCTCAGGGCTCGGTCCTAAGCCCTCTCCTTTTCATTATCTATGTGAATGATATCCCAGACATGAGTTCACTCAATGTCAAGCTCTCCCAGTTCGCAGATGACATGGGAATCTGGGCACAT
The DNA here is from genome assembly GCA_964017125.1 of Flabesymbios commensalis. NCBI lineage: Eukaryota > Metazoa > Annelida > Polychaeta > Terebellida > Flabelligeridae > Flabesymbios > Flabesymbios commensalis. Next base: position 17,620,230 of record OZ024916.1, on the reverse strand, counting down.
GCAACCAACGCCAAATGGGTGAAGGCAAAGCTATCAAAAGCTTTAAAACTTATTGAAGCATGGTGTTCCAAATGGCGGATAAAACTAAACGCAGGAAAAACTCAGCTGATTGTGTTTAGTGTCGGTCCAAAACCAGAACTTATAGATCTGGAACTGTTTGGTGAGCCTATTATTCAAACTCAAACAGCCAAACTGCTTGGAATCCTATTTGATCGAAGGCTTAGCTTCAAAGACCATATGAAAGACCTAATGACAAAGGTCTACAGGCGACTGAACCTGTTGAAGTTGCTCAAAGGGACAAACTGGGGCGCCAGACCATATACCATCTTAAAAGCCTACAAGTGCTTTATACGCCCTGTCCTTGAATATGGTTCGCTGATAACTGGAGCTTTAAGGGAATCACAAGTGAAGGAAATGCAGATCTTTCAAAACAAGTGCCTGAGACTAGCACTTGGGGTAACCTACCTGGACAGAATGAGAACAATAGATCTGCATGACCTCACTAACGTCCCTATGATCAAAACTAGGATGACAGCACTGGCGGTTAAAACATTTAGATCACTTGAAAACACACAGTGTTTCAAGGATCTGATGTTGAATCATGAGATCGTACAAAAACGATCAGGCTCTAATACAATTCTGGATCAATTGCTGGCTGAAATCCAGGCTGACGCTTAAACACGGTTGACGGTTGACGGTTGACGATTGACGGATAACGGTTGAGCTCCTGTTCCCACATAGAACAGGGGCTCTGGGGGCGCCGTTCTGTGTGACATACCAAAAGCAGGGAGTTCCCTATCACTCCACTGCATGAGACAAGAACACGGTTGACGGTTGACGGTTGACGGATATCGGTTGAACTCCTGAACTCCTGTTCCCACAGAGAGCAGGGGCTCTGAAAGGAGCCGTTTTGTGAGACATAGCACTGAAGGAGACGGATTCTGGTCTTAAGCAATGAGCTCTCTATCATTACATTGCTAGCTTGGGTGATGGCACGGCGGACACGGATGGCTGGCTGACGATGACGGTTCATGATGGTGGTTTCAAACACACTGCTCAGAAAGCAGAGCACATTTCAAAGGGTCAGTCCTTGCCCTTACTCTGGTGGCTGGTCGCCTCTTCCCTGGTTCCTTGTCTCCTGGACTTCTTCTTGCCATTGCTTGTACAATCACCTACCTCACCAGGTGAAAAGAGAGAGGCACTATAAGGTTTATACCAGAACTAGTGCATAATCTCGCGTCAGCCCTCGCGCTGCGCGCTCCTCTAGGAAACTTGGTATCATAAGTGAACGAGCTGCCATTCTGGTGTGAGACACACAACTATATATAACGCATTGTTATATAAACTGAATGATCTCTTCACAATTCACCAGTTTAGTGTCGTGAGTGTTAAAGAGAGTCACCAGCCATTCGTTTTATTATAGTAAACATTAGTTTAACACGAAAGTGAGTCCTTGTTTTGATTGTGAACTGTTGTGTACAGAATGGCTTTATCGTGTTCATATCATATGACTTCAACACCTGTTCAGCGAACACAAGAATACGCCCCTTGTGTACAGTTCATTGGATTTAGTCCTGTCGTGGGAATTGTGACTCCTGATGTTCCGGTCACCAATAAGGGTTTGTACAGACGTCATCTCAGTAAAATCAGACTTCAGCAATATGATTCATCGCCTGTTAGACGTGTGTACAGTAATGCGGGTTCCCAGAGACGACTTTGTCTGTTGAGTACATGTGACATGTGTACCTCCAAGAGACGCCTGGTACCCGCTGAACAGAAAAAGAGGAACTGCTCAAAGAAACCAAGGATGGGAATAACAGTGATCAACAAAGAAACGGTACCACAAAATGTTCATTCTGTTGCATGTGGTAGTGTTCCTCTACTACAGCCTGTGATGGGTATTAGTGTTATACGTAAAATAAACACAATCAACACAATAAGGAATAGAGAAGTGAGAGATAATACACCAACAACGTGTTCTCCTGACCTTGAAGACAAAGTTGAGGCTACTGCTCAAGGTCACTGACTGGTTCATTAGGACCAACTTCTCAAGATCAGCCTCAGAGAGTCACAGCCATTGAGGAGTCTGCCACAAACGTGATAACACGTGATCTACCTAAAGGTGAAGGTCAAGATCAGCCTCAGAGAGTCACAGACATTGAGCAGTCTGCCACAGACGTGATGACACGTGATCTACCTGAAAATGAAGGTATATTTATCAGGAGAACTCCCCAGATGTCATCAGAATGTCATCCTGTCTGCCTACAGAAGAGAGAGGCAAAATCTGGCGCTCACCAGAAACTAGCTAAGCTAAGAAAGCTGATCAGACCTAAGAAGACTGAGGTGCAGATGTTCTGTCCTCACTAATAATCAGTTAATCATTAGTGGACAATAATTATTGAACTGTTGTTGTTTGTTTTTGATCACAGTGTTAAGATTCATAGTTATAGTTAATATTCACTTGTTTATATACACAACAGTTAGGTTTACGTTTTATATTTGTTTATTTTTGTTAGTGGTGCTACGTATAATATAACTTTGTTCATCACCACATTTTTTTATTTTATGTTAATTATTGCTCTATATGTATGTTTGCAGCCACTGTACTGTAACCACATATATGTACATATAGCCAACAACATTTATGTATTTGTAAATAAAATATTTGTATTCCAAATGTATGAATTCCTTCGTTTTTTACGTGAGTTTTTAAAATTTATTGTCCAATTATTTTCAGCTATTGAAACGCAATCAATCTAAATTTCAAGTAAAAAATGCATTTCCGAATTATGTGAAGTTATTGGTGAAAAATAAGGTAAGATTCTACCGCTAGATTAGAGTTATAAATACGTTATTTCACCAAACATATCCAAATCCAGCAATATGAAAAGCAGATTCTACAAAGAAAGTAGCCACGGTGAATTATAAAAACTCAGATTACACATTCATTGTCCAAGAATTAATTACAAGGACCGCTATGAGCTTATACATATCTTAGTGGGTTTTTTTTCCCCAGAGAGATGATGGACATCAAACTTCTTTTTAAATTATTTATGTCTGATTTTTCTATAATGTTACATCTTTATTGAGTGACTACGAACCTGACAGCAGACTTCGGTGAAGGCGGAACGAATCACTCTGTTAGTAGAGACAAGTCAGAACTAGGGCGCTTAAAAATGGCTATTCAAATCGAGTAGGTAGCATTTGGAATAGTTGTCCATGGTAAACATCGCAGAACTACTGATTATTATCCTTGTAAGTATAATAATCTAATTGATTATTGATCAGTAAAAATATCAATAGAAAATCAAGTAGATCTAGGCCTATTCTATTTGTTTGCAAGCAATAAAATATTGGATGATTTTTCAATGTTGAATCACAATGTAATGAATAACTTATTTGAATGGTTGATTGCTGCTAAATACAGCTGTAGTCTAAAATATTTTTTTATATAATTAATGAAGGTGGCTAAATGTTTTTTATTGGTAGGCTCACTAACAGTAATTTCGTTATAAGTATGTCATTGTATGTACGTTGGTCTATTATTCCCCCTTGAAACCTCCACGATAAATCATGTTTTTACCCCAGCTGTTCATATCCTTACAGCTCTTATTTTTATTGAATTTCATACGAAGCCTAGTGTTAAACATATCTTCTTTAGCTTGACACCTTGAGCGTTGAGGTTTATATTCTTCTAGGGGCCTATGATATAATTTATAGGTTTTTTTTGACAAATCCAGGCTACGGCTACAGTCCAGTGATCCAGTAGGCCTAGTAGGCCTACTAGTAGTAGACCTACCAGGGGAGGGTGGCTTGACATTTATTATTTTCGCTCGTCGATTTTTTTCGAGATTTTCACTAAAATGGAGGTCTATCATTATTGTGATATGGCACAAGGTACAAACAAGATACAATGTCATACCTGAACGTCTAGAGAAACCAACAATAAATAATTGCACAAAATCTTCAGAGGAATCGAACTAATTACCTCTCTGCTTATTTATTGGTTATATGTTATAGTATGATATCGAACTCATTAACTTTCTGCTTAGTTATTGGTAATATGTTATAGTATGAAAATTACGCATACGAAATGACTCTGACGGTTTATCTTAAAACAAAACGTATTGAATTTGAAAGATTAGGATAGGCCTACATATTTTGATTTAAAGTTCACATATTCGTAATTCCTACCCATTTGAGGTTGTGGATCGCGGTAGCGAGACACAATTTTCAAATGGGTAATAATTTTCTAATTATGGGATTAACCCGGTGCCGATTATATATATTGGATTAACCAGTCGTAATTCAAACACTGACTGACTTTTAAGATGCACTCCTTTGAAGACATGACTCCACTAACCATTGTCATTCGCACCTCCCTCAACACTGACTCAATGTTAAGATGTACTCCTTTGAAGAGAGGATTCCGCCAACCATTGCCACTCGAACCCCCTCCCTCTATAATAGAGTTGTCAATTGCAGTACGCAGGTATAAAGTGAAGGAGGTGACGGTATTTGGTATCATTTCCAAACGAGCTGCCACAGCTATCACGACCACTGTCATAATAGAGACGACTTATTATTTGCATGTAACGTTGTCTTCATAAATCACCAGTTCAATGGCTTCAAATCCAATGACATCAACTCCAGTTCAACGGTTATACAATGATATCCCTTGTACACAGTTTACTGGATGTAGTCCTATTGTGGAACAAGCTAGTACTACTCCTGATCAACCGTCCCAGACTGCAATACAAAGGGAAAAGCCAGTAACTGTAATGCCGTTTGGTATTGCACGGCATAATAAGGGTTTGTCGGAAAAATGTCTCAGCCAACTGAGTCTTCTGGAGTATGAGTCCTCACCTGTTAAAAGAGTACGCAGCAGTGTGGGTACCCAGAGACGCATTCAGCTTCTCAGTACGTGTGACAACTGTACGTCTAAGAGAGGGCTGGTACCGACTAAACAACAGACGAGACGCGGTACCAAAAAGCCCATGATGGGAATGACAGTGATCAGCAATAATTCAGCTGTATCAGCTAACGTTAGTTCTGTCGCAAGTAGTGTCTCTGCACGACAGCCTGTGATGGGCCTCAGTGTTACACGCTGCTCAAACTCATTCACAGATTCGATGCGATCAGGTCTAAGTCCAGAGCTGTCACAGAGAGCAACCCACACGGCACAATCCTCCATGGAAAGGCTGAGATGTGACCAACCAGGGGATGAAGGTAGTACATTCACCAGCATCCCCCATGTGATAGCAGCAGGGTGCTCAACTGTCTTCCAGTTCCCACCCACTTCTAAGAGATCGCGTGGTACGAAAAAGAGCGTACACATCAGCAAAGTGTCATCAGTCGACCTCTTCAGGATCAAAAAGGAACTTTGCATCAGAGAACAAAAGAAAAGTAATGTAAAATCTCTCGCTTACAAAAAACTAGCTCAGTTAAGAAATCTGATCAAATCGACACGAAGGAATGAAGTGCACTTATGATGTTGTGGCTCTATTATTGAACATTTGTTAAACAACTGGCCTTTACTTTTTATAAATTATTTGTTGTTTGTTAGTTTTTCCGTCTACCTTCCAGTGAGGTATTAGTGCTATTGTTATCTGTGAACGGAAACACAAGTTACTTCTTACTTCAAAAGGAAGTAGTTATTGCTGTTTGTTTTGTGTTTATCTTCACTGTCTTGCATCATGGTTCTATAATATATTGCATCAATTTATGTCGTTGTTAGTCAAACAACGACATAATTTGATGCAATGTATCTTAGTAAATATTTAAAAATATATCTAAAATGTATTTATTTGTAAATAAAGTACAACAATACAACATATTTTACCATACCGATTTACTTGTTTTATTATTGCAGAAAAATTTAAATACTGTATATATTCTGGCTTGGTCTTACAAAGCAAACATGACCGATGATTATTTTGAGGCATTGGGCTGATTAATTTTAAATTGTACAACTATTGGTAGATTGTTTCACAATCATAGAATTTGGAAATGATGTATTAAAATAAAATTAAAATAAAAAGTGATGATTTTTTTGCAAAACATCGTAGACCTATCGCAAAAGTCGACTTGCTATAAAAGGCGAAAGGTAGGTTTATTTATGCATATTGCAATGTAATTCATATATGATTGTAATGTCTTTGCGCAGTCCATAAATACTTTTAAGATAACCACTCACTGCCGTTTCTCATAACTTTAAGCTGAGATATGAACTTAATCGAGCGATCAGTGAAGCATGTACATGCACGTGTGGTAAAAATTTGCAAAATGTCAGGGTGAAAATTAATGTAATTTTACACTATCATTAAATGATCACAATTTTATTATTATTTATCGTCCATTTAAGAAATTTGGCACAAGCAATCACAAAATGTATATGTATAAATGGGCCCAAATACAGTTCATTCGAAAAGGCGAATTTAACGGTTTTTTTATGTTTTTACACGTCTTTTCTCATGTGATTCACCGTCAACTTGAAAATATAAGGTCTATTTTCCCATTTAAAATACTAAAATGATGGTAATTATGGTTTCTTTCCAAATATATTTTTCGATTTAAAATAACATAATAAGTGGAGGTGCATGGGCGCTAAGGCATGAAGGCGAAATTAAGACGCAACATAATGGCACCTCAAAACATGACTTTTTCAAAAGCTTGTAACCTTGTCAATATTTTTTTTTTGTTCCAAACTTTAGATTTGAATCATTAAGATGTTGTTTAGTAAACATGCATAGAAATTAGTAATATCACACAATGTAGAATTGCAGGGGTGTCAGTCTAGACAAAAGAGCCAAAAACACATATTTTAGGGCCTTATCAAGTTTCAGATGTTTACCTCTTGGCCACCCTACCAATGTCTGGAGTGTGCATTGCTACTTCAAAAATAGTGCGTAGGGCCTACTCATGTCGCGATATTGCCAACATGTGCAGTTTGCGACGTAACGTGACATTCACTGAGGTACGATAATGTATATTTACTAAAGTGTTCTTACATTAAATTAAGATAGTTTTAGTGTAAGTTTTCAGGAAATCAAATGCATATAGTTACTTGAAACAGATAATACAATTGTGTAGCCTACTTCAAAGGTAAACAAATATAACTTTAAAATATAGGGTCCAAAGTGATAAGCATAGACATTATAGAAAGTTTCTCTGTCGAATATTCTAAACTGCTAGTGTGAAACAGTTCACCGTAATGAAACACACTATAATACCTAGTGTCGGTAAATTTATGTTATATCTATAGTAAGACCTGTTAACAATGTATTATTCTCAATTTGCTAAAATTATTTAATTTTTTTAAAAGACATCTCTTGAAGTCACAGATTTTATTACCCCCTCTCTCTATATCGCAGCTATTGAAAGTAATGCTCAACCTGAGACCTGCTATAAAGTGGAAGAGGTGACGAAACTTGTCATCATATGAGCGCGCTGCCAACAAGGTGTGTAGAAGTTTGACCATGCGTGATTTTCACAGCTGTTCCGCTCATAGCTATATAAACTGCAGAGCATCGTCATCATGATTATCAGTATCTCGTGTCCAGGGTGATTCATTCATAGCTACTAAATTGTGTGTGTATAGCCAACAGTTTCGTCGTATTCTATAAATCCAGCCATTTAGCTGTTGGTGTACGGTAAAGTCACTCATTTGGCTGTTGGTGTACGGCAAATTCATCTATTTAGCTGTTGGTGTACGGTAAATGCATCCATTTTGCTGTTGGTGTACGGAAAATTCATCCATTTAGCTGTTAGTGTACGGTAAATTCACCCACTTAGCAGTTGGTGTACGGTAAAGTCATCTATTTTGCTGTTGTTGTACGGTAAACTCATCCATTTAGCAGATTGAGTCCGGCTTGACAATAAAGTAGCAGGAATGGCTTCACTACAAATGACTTCAACACCAGTTCAGCGACAACCTGAAAAAGGTGGTACAAATAATTGTGAAGCATGCAGTGATCATTGTTTGCAATTTATCGGATTCAGTCCTATTGTGAGATATGATTCTCCTGTCACTAAAGACGATAAAAGCTTGTCCAAACATCTCCATCAAGTCAGACATCAGCAATGCGAATCACCTCCTGTTCCATACGCGCGCAGACCCACTCCAACATGGACTACGTGTGAAAAGTGTACTCCGAAGAGACGTGTGGTATCTGCTCAACAACGGGCAACGCGTGGTACCCGGAAGCCCATGATGGGCATGACAGTGATTATTAAAGGCACTCCACAGCGGACGTATTCGGCATGTAACCATGTTCTTGTACGACAGCCTGTGATGGGAGTTAGTGTTACAAGCAAAATAGAGAGAGTTACAACAGTGGTAAATACAGGAGTGATGGATGATACCAATAACTACACAACACTCACATCGTCATCTAGACTAGAAGACAATGATGAAGGTTACTGTTCAGGATCATACTCTGAACAATCCATTACAGGAGTGATGACGCAGAGCCTACCTGAAGATGAGAGCATAATCACGAGGAGCAGGTCACCCATGTCAGAGCGCTCTACCCCCGGCACCCCTGTCTGCCTGTTTCCATCCATGTTTAAGCGATCACGTGGTATCAGGCGCCCCAGAAGAGATTATAGGCTGCTCTTTTCAAAAGCACAATATAACACAGCGGATAGCAACATAATATCGATATAGTTTCGTTCGCATAATTAAATGTTCCAGGGACTGGCTTAACATTAGAGCTGATGAGACTTAATAAAACGGGATGTAGGTAATGTTGATGCCATCGTCTACAAAGCTCGACATGAGCTTCACAAGACGAAGCGGCGCAAATAAGTGGAGACATTGTATAGGCCTACATTTAACATGTTCAATCGTATATAGAAGTGTCGTTTCGTTTAGAACCTCGCCTAACAGAATAGTATAATACATGGTTTAACGTTTTTTTTAAGTTTTACCGGTGAACTAATATCGTCGTCTGGAAAGAAGATTTATTGTAACCACCATAGACATAGCTGTGTCGGTGTGACCTGGACTTACACATTTTGGTCTCACGTAGCATTAGACGATGGCCCAACATAATCCAGCATTGTGGCAACACCCCGTGCTTATTGGACAGTTTCATTTCACTGTTTGAAGTTTGTTGTTACCTGTTATGTTTTATATATGTTGTTCGCATTGTGCTATTGACATGATATGATGAATGTTATTGATGTTTTCCTTAAATATCATGAATTGAAATAATCATCATATTGTACATTTCCCATTTACTCACATTATCATTTGATGTTTCCATCAAAACATTATTTGATGACAATCTTTTTTATATCGATCACTACTATTTTTATCTGCACATATGCCTTATTTATGTGTGAATAAAAAATATCATACTCAAAGTACCAATGAATTGTATTTTTTCACGTGAGATTTCAACGTACATGCAGGTGACAAATACGAATTTAGCATAACTGATCATTTTTTTCAGAAGGACGAAATGTTATTTGATTAAAGGACTGAGTGAATGAATGAGCGAATGAATGAATGAATGAATAATTGATTGAATGAATGAATGAATGAATGAATGAATGAATGAATGAATGAATGAATGAATGAATGAATGAATGAATGAATGAATGAATGAATGAATGAATGAATGAATGAATGAATGAATGAATGAATGAATGAATAGATAAATAAATGATTAAATGAATGAATGAATGAATGAATGAATGAATGAATGAATGAATGAATGAATGAATGAATGAATGAATGAATGAATGAATAAATGAATGAATGAATGAATGAATGAATGAATGAATGAATGAATGAATAAATGAATGAATGAATGAATCCAAGTTGTTGGCGGCTTTCCGTATTTTATCAATTGAAGAAAGTGATTAAAAAATGTACGGGATTTGTGCTCATATTTTAAATAAAAATATTTGTAAACTGGAAAATACAGTAACTGTATGCTCTTTGGTAGAGTACTTGACATGGGTCTATCTCCCTACTCTGCGTTTTCAACATATAAATATGACTTTTTAAATAAAAATTCTACTACGCATATTTATCTGAATTATTCACTCGATTTTAATACAGCGACTGTGATATCTCGTATCTGTGATGTGGTTGTCTGTATATTTTCTTTGTGGGGGTCTTAATGAATACATAATAACTCTAATTAGGAGTTATTATCATCCTATCTTACATCCTACGTCTTTTACACTGCATCTATATCTATATTGCTTCTACATCTATATCAAAAGGCTGCTGCTAGGATATATTGGGCCAGGCTTATCAACACAGACCCTAGCCACCTATACACTCCCACCCCATATCCATTTTTGTACAAAAACACACACACACACACACACAAATCCGAATTGATGCTTGACCTTTCTACCCACTTCTATTTTTTTCTTTTTATTTTTTTTTATTTTATTTAACGTAACCACTGATCGAGATTGTTTTATTTTTATTTTTTATTTTTATTTATTAGGCTTTCTATAAGTACAAGTACATGTGTATAAATATACATGAATAAAACTGTAAACATAGAAGCAAGTGGCGACAAGTGATCAGCACCTATACGAGGCCACTTCCCTAAATGTAAAAAAAACAAGCTGTTTATACACTGGTGACATGTTTAAACAATTCGACAGATATAGTGTTAAAATCTCGAAAAACTGAGCAAACAATGCTCGAAGTAAGATATTAATTAAAATAAGCATATCCAATAAACATGAGTAAAAGATTAATATAGTTTAAATGTTGATAAATATTCAAAAATTGCAAAATAATGTCACACAAAGAGATTTTTTATTATATTGCAAACACACTGCTGATATGTGCAAGTAGACGTCCAAGAACACGTATCGTTAACATTAAATAACTGTTATAAATTTAATTTATAGTGAAGCATTAGCTGGTGTTTGAGCGAGTTAACTGAGTAGAATCCCGGATCTGTATTCTATTCACTTACAATTCTATAAAAAATATTTTTAAATGTCCCAGTTCTAGTCAGCAAAGGTTTTAAAAGCAAATCGCAGTCGCCAGATCTACGTGATGTATTGTTAATAAATTCACAATAAGGGAAACAAATGACAAGTTTCAAACTACAGATCAATCTCACTTTTATGCATAGTATCTAAGGTTATGGAGAGATATATTTGCAATAGTGTTTATAATATTGTTGAGCCGCTAATTAATACTCACTAACATGGCTTTATGACCGGCAAATCGTCTACCACACAACTCCTATCCGTTTATGATACAGTTGGTAAGCACTTAGATGAGGGTAAACAAACTGATATGATATTTTTGGATTTTTCAAAAGCATTTGACTCGGTTAATCACAACTTGCTTATTAATAAATTACAAAAACTTGGATTTCTGGTAAATTATTACTTTGGATTACCGATTACTTAAAAGACCGGTGCCAAAGAGTGGTGTGTAATGGTTCCACATGTGAGAGGGTGCCTGTTACATCTGGTGTACCACAGGGATCAATACTTGGTCCATTGTTGTTTTTACTCTTCATAAATGACATGCCCAATTGTACAGAACATTCAATATTATCTGTGTTCGGAGATGACGCAAAATGTTTCAGGATAATTAATGACAATGAAGATTGTGAGCAACTGTAGCGTGATTTAAATAGCCTTTATGAATGGAGTCAATTTTGGAAGTTGAATTTTAATGTGCTTAAGTGTAAAATACTTTCCTTTACAAGAAATGTTACTCCTAGTGTATTTAAATATCATCTTAACGGAACTGTATTAGACAACATATCATGCTATAATGACCTGGGAGTCACAGTTGACAAGGGCTTAGTATTCAACAATCATGTTTCTAATGTAATCAACAAATGTAGCAAAGTCAATGGTATGATTAGACGCTCACTCCATTAAACTTTATAAAGCTTTAATACAGCCCATTATTTAATATTCTGCTCCAGTCTGGTCTCCGTTCACCAAAATTAAAATAGTGTATATTTAACGAATCCAGTGAAATTGTACAAGACATGCCCTTCATTACCCAACTATTGATTATAAGGAACGCTGTGAGCTCTTACATATCTTGCCATTGTCTATTCGCAGAGAGATGATGGACATCAAACTTCTTTTTAAATCACTATTTGTGTCTGATTATTCTAATAGTGTTGCATCTATTCTAATCGCATAGTTAGCACTTGGAATAGTTTACCGAAGGACTTGCGCCAGGAGCAAACATTGACAAGATTTGTACGTCAATTGAATAGTTTTCATTATTTAAAGTTAGAGGACAGTTTTAACTGTGATAACGTTTGTACTTGGACAAGCAACTGTGGATGTCAGGCGTGCGTGTGATATTCGAATCATCATAATCAACATGTTTCAATATCACATTCTGTTAGAAAGCGTTCCACTATGCCCGTAAGACAATAATTTAATATGCATGGCATATCATCCATACTCCCGCAACCTATATTGATGAGAGAAAGCTTTTCGCTGTATATTAAACTTTATAATTATAGCTTTAATACAGCCCATTATTGAATATTCTGCTCCAGTCTGGGTTTTTTCGCTATGCTTCCTAAGAATGACGGAGACTTCTCATGCGTCGATACTCATGTGTTTGGCAGGCGAGAGCCACCAGTACAACTCAGAATAGTATAGCATAAATAGTTTTTTTCGGCTGAGTGACGGCTATGCGAGCTGACGCCAGCAGATGCAATTTCGACTAATCAAAGTACTTTTATTCTAAAGGGACTAACGTTATGTACGTGTCGAGGGCTCAATTTCATACCACATAGCTGTATTATTGTCTTTAGAAATACTCTTAATATAGTATAGTTTTATTGTGTTATCATGATATTATATGATATTTGGCTCGAGTGCATAATGAACTAAACTTGTGTGGTGGCTCAGGGCACCATGGTCACCTTATATTTGCTCCGCAGTCAAGCAAATATCTACAACGTTGAAATTGTGAAGACCTTATAAAGCTAAAATAATGATATTGTTATAAAGATGCATGCTTTTAAAATTGCTCCACTTGTAGTTGTTTTATAAGTTTCTACGCTTTCCAGAGGGTTTTTTTTTGGTACTTTCATACTATCATGTAGCTATTTTATCTCTGGTTTTAGCGCGGGAAACAAAAATTATGTATAATATATTTTTATTAATTGTGCTTTTAAGTGGAATTACCATGTATAAAGTTGCATGCTCTTAAAAATTGTTGTACTTGTAGTTGTTTTATTAGTTTCTACGCTTTTCAGAGGGTTGTTTTTCTACTTTTATACTAATATGTAGTAAATTATTTCATCTCTGGTTTTAGCGCGGGAAAAAAATATGTATGATCTATTTCTATTTAATTTTACTCTTATGTGTATTTTTAAATGTAAATATCATGCATATAAATTTTATCCTGGATGTCGAACGTAGTTAGGGTGCTGGTCACCTGTATTCGACATCCTGGTGTACACAATTTTACCTACAATTACATATTTCTTCGATTATTGTATATATTTGTGTATATAAAGCCTACTAAGTAAATACAAAAATAAATAAATTGAGTAGGCCTTTAATGTTCAATCGGAATTTTAATTTTATCATGTAAACACACACAAAAAAATCTGTAATTTCACCTCTGAAACACAGAGGTAATAAATTCAGGTCAATACATCTGTCCTGGTAACTGCGGCCGTCAAATTTGGTCACAAAACGTGTCATTCCTCGTTGTACACTTTCACGCTTTGTTAACTATTTGGTATTTTGAGGAGACCAAACCAGAACGCTATATTTTACTTAAATGCGACATTGTTGTGAGCATGATATCTAACAACTGTGGATGTACAAGGGCTAACACACGGACAAGTCGTTGTAAATTTATTACAATTTGATTGACAACATCCCAGCAAACATGAGAAGTTTGCCCAACGTTGGTTTACTGTTGGCCCACCGTCTACGACGTTGGCCCGACAGTGAACCACGTTGGGCTAACGTCGCATGTTTGCTGAGATGTCTCCATATTTGTCTTAGTATTGGAACATCTGAACATGTCAACAAGGAAAGGAATTATTTACCATTGATAACCCAGGTTTTTACCTCGATTTAGATATGCAATTTTAAACTTGTTCCATCATAGAAGCTGAACAGCAAAAAAACATAAATGTTCCACGGATTGAAATTACATTGTCAAGTATCTCAAATGACTAATACACCTTTCCCAATAGCAACACGCCACACACTACAGTGACTAAAAGCTGAACTATTTAGTTGGGAGTCCTGTCACACTTCTATTACAACACGCCACACAGTGATTAAAATTGAACTATTTAGTTGGGAGTCCTGCCTATGCGCAAAATCGTGCAAACAGTGTATTAGAACGAATTTCTGCAACGTTTTACTCCCAACATACAAAATCAATATACATATTAAACAGAAGTTTAGAGAAAATAAGAAAATATACTATAATAGAAAAATACTGGACTGATTGACTATCATCATCATTGTGAAACAGTTTAATTGAAATACGAGCGTGTGATCACAGTCTGTCATCAGAAAAGGGGAGATTTGCAGGTATTTCAGGGAGTGGAATAATCTCGTTCTACTGTTTTGTCAAATCTAAAAAATAATTATACTACAATTTGCTGCCACAACTGTGAGGGGCTATCGCAAAAGATCACAATGTCCTAAAACATGAACAAACTTCGTATCAATTGTTGGTGGGTGGTTTATTTTTCCTTTCGTATTGACGTTTGCGGTTTCTTTTGAAGTTCACTTAGTTTTATCTGAATTAACCAATTGAAGACTGTTTTTTTGTTTAGAAATTTAAAAAACATTAAAATCAGATAAATACGCAGGTTTCCAATCTTCCATCTGAAACGGACTGTTTGCTACAAAATTATCCCATGTCCCATCCTTTCGTATTAGGGGGTTGGGTGGGTTTTCAAATCTATTGCAAACTTTTTGTACTTTGGGACATTGCGAACTTTTGAAACGGGCCCTTAACCCTTTCAGTGCGAGAACCGTCTATAGACGTTAAAATGAATGAATTATAAAATTCATAATGGCCGTAAACACATAGCATAGGTATTCAAATGAAATGGAAAGAGCCCATTAAGACATTTATGATGATTTCAAATTGAAAAGATAATTTGATCTTCATGGTTTATGTAAAAATATTTCAGCGCTGTAAGGGTAATAGTAGATGTATGTAGTATGCTTATTTTTTTACAAGACAATGTATTTTGAGACATGATCCATTTGTGGTGAGTGTTCTGTTCTGTTCTGTTCTGTTCTGTTCTGTTCTGTTCTGTTCTGTTCTGTTCTGTTCTGTTCTGTTCTGTTCTGTTCTGTTCTGTTCTGTTCTGTTCTGTTCTGTTCTGTTCTGTTCTGTTCTGTTCTGTTCTGTTCTGTTCTGTTCTGTTCTGTTCTGTTCTGTTCTGTTCTGTTCTGTTTCATGCAGCGTTAAGAAAATAAGCAGTGTTAAAAAATAAAAAAGTGTTGTTTGTATCAGTACACTTATGCTTCTGTGTAGACGGTCCATCAATTTTATTAAACCACGATAATATGATATCATATTAAAATACAATCGGTACTGAACATCACATCATAGAGTGGCTATATATTTATATATATATATGTATATATATATATATATATATATATATATATATATATATATATATATATATATATATATATATAAACAAGAGCATGCGTCCAATGTTGGATTAATGTTGGTCTACCATCTCCGACGCTGGCCCAACAATAATTCAACCTTGAACCCATGCTGGGATAGCGGTATATTTTTTATACAATGTATCCAATCAGATCAATTTGCAGTGCTGGCTGCCTGTTAAAGGTGATGGGTTCGAACTTCCAGAAGCGCCCGGTGACGTGTCTACCAAACCACCAGGTGAATGAGATGTTTCTATATACAGCTTGGACATCTCTGTCAATGTAGTCCCAAGTGATTCCATCCATCGAGGAGGAGGCGTGAAATGTCCGCACATACTGCTGTCCATTTACAAAATCACATCTTTTTCTCAACAAAAGTCCGGTTCCAACGTATGTCTGAATCAAGTCAATCTTTACCCACGGTGTTAAGTCGTCCTGGCTAGTTATAAATGCACATCCATATGCCACATAATGAAGCCTAACCATGCCCGTATTATATCCGTTGTGAAATTTAGACGATACTTCAATCTGAGTGTCCAGTGGGGCATAATGCTGTAACAGATAGCCCAGTCCCCTTCTGAGCATTCCGTTCAGACACCATCCTGACTCGGTGTTACACAGTGTACGTTTAATGGCTGCCACAGGCCCAGATTCTTCCTCCCATTCATCGCTCCATTTGATAGCCGTGTTAAGAACCCCCTTAGCTGAGTTACAACCACAGAAATGTGTGTCAGGAGAGAGTGATAGCGGCAGGCAAGTCATATTAACAGATGTATCTGGACAGCTGCTCACGGGATATCCAGGATCTGTATGTAGTGAGTCAGACACAGACAGTAGTCTTTGATATTCCTCAGGACTGTTTATACTACATGGTAGCAGCTCCTTCGCGGTGTCTATCTCATGACAGGCGGTATAAGACTGATGAAGAAGGTAGTCTGTAAAGGCTTCAATGCGGTACATTACATCGCTGCCATCAGAACACCCTGGGTTGATGAAAACCAGAATGTATATAGTTAACAAGATGATCCGTGGGATTATTGATTTGATTTTCTGATTATATCTGTAAATAGACATCCTCGTCAGTAATTCAACCGTTCTGATCTATCAATCTAAAACCCTTGAAAACTCGTATTATTGAGCCTGTTCGCAGCTTGAGCCTGTTCACGCTATCAATGGCGAAGGAATGACAGGATATAACCGCCTTGTCATTGGGCATATTCCCTTTAAAAATACGTTGTGCAGCGCATATGACTGTAGCAGTACCACAAACAGGCCATCACATAAACAATATAGGTCTATTAATTATGTAGATAGCACTAAGGCCATATATGTCTCTGAATATATGTGTATAAATAATTTAAATTTATGACAATAAGGCATCCGGTTTGCCATCGATCCTAACGTATAGGTCATGGTCAATTGAACAACAACTTAAACCCTTTCAGTTCGGCTCCCGAGATAAGTCAGAAATAATGCAACAAGTCAGAATGCAACAGTGGCCCCTGGACATTCCCCAATGACATATCACCCTACATCCACAGTTATCAGCCAAGATAATAATACTATATGCATTTCATACATATCGCCGCATTAAAAGCCAGTTCACAAATCATATAAACTCTATATACTCGAGCAACATCTATGAGGAAATAATTCGCCAATTCTCTTGTGTGGGCTTTGTGTTGAGACACAAACGGCTGTGTTACCATGGGTGTCTGGAAACAGTTGACTCACAGCATATTAACAGTGAGAGCTTTCCTAGCCAACACAGCACACCCACCAAATGTCGGTTTATTGTCGGCCAACGTAGCAGGCGTTGGTTTAACATTAAAACAACATTGGGCCAATTTCAAGCTAGAGTAGTATCTTGTAATCAATTCAGTCGCTGTCAAAGTGTACTCTATATAGGCTAATGTAGGCCTACACCTGACCGTCGCACGCATGCCCATTTCGCAGGTGTATGAATCTTTAATCTAACATTTGGCGAAAGTGATGCCAGAGCATAAGGGGGGTCTGGGGGAGGGTACAACATTATTTATTTAAAACATTATTTATTTAAAACGCCTTAAACCGCTGAAATATTTTTGTATAAACCATGAAACCAAAGGGGTTTTTTCAATTTGAGATAATCATAAATGTCTTAGTTAGCTCTATCTGATTTATTTAAATATCTATGTTATGGATCCACAACCATTAGAAATATTTTAGCTCTTACAGTGTGGAAATTGACTTTCGTCGTCAGAATCTGACGTCTACAGAAGTCAGATTCTAAAGACTAAAGTCGATCCTCGCGCTGTAAGAGTTTTCCCGACTCAGATTATATGTATGGATATATTGCTATGATGTCTTTTCTGCTATGTTAATGCATATACATTTGTATATTCTTGGTCAAATAAATATGTCTGTCTGTAGGTCTGTCTGTCAAAGAATTAATAAATCAAACATATTTTTTGCTGTTATTGACTGTCAAAGAGTGAGCCTGTTTATCACATATTATAGTTGTTATTGACGGTCACAGACTTCATTAATCCTGTTTTAGCTGATTCAATATAAATCCGAATATTATCATTGCATGTGTATCCCCCACCGGGATCAACATTTCCTGCGTCATTGTCCAGCGTGACGAGAGTGTAAATTATAGATGCATCTTTCAGGTGAGCTCTCATGGGTTGGCCTGGACCCCGTGTAATACGTTTACAATCGCAGTAGATAATAATCAGATAATGTGCGTCTATTGATCCACAGGAACATTTGAATAGATTTTTTGAAAATTACATTTAAAAATATTATAATTTAAATTATTTTTCGTTAGAAATCACTATATGCCTATAGGTAGAATATGACGTCTATTGACGTCAGAATCAATCCCGCACTGAAAGTCTATTATTGTTATAATGGCCGTGGACACATAACATAGGTATTCAAATGAAGCGGAAAGAGTATGATGATTTGAAAATGTTTTGTATGTCCCACCTCTCCTTGTTGAAGTGGATACTGTTTTGTATGCCCCACTTCTCCTTCCCCTAGTGGACAATGTTTTGTGTGCCCCACCTCACATCCCCTTCGAATCCCAAATAAACACGAACATTCACCCAGTAATAGACTAATGTTGGGCCACCGTCGTATGTTGAAATAAAACAGCTTCAAAAACTTATTATGTGGCATGTTACTGATTATAGTCGTGATTCTACAACTACTCAAATACTAAACGAGCATATTTATATAATATATTGATACGAAATTATAATTATGTAATTATTTAGGCTGCTTTTTGTCTTATATGACACGGCATAGCGCTAGTAGGATTACCACCTGCGTAGCGTGATTACAGCATTGCGGTTCGAAAAGATAACAAATTGTTATGCAAAGTATCTCTAGGTATCTAGATAGTTTGGCACTTCTCACTATGCCACCGGCCAGTTGAACCACTATCATTTTGATACACTGTCATTACACGGTCATTTTGGCACGTGATCATTTTGACATGTGCTTTTATGGCACATCGATATTATGGATATTTTGTCATTGACACAGGACATAGGCAAATAAGAAAAACAAACGACCCGGTCAGATAGCATTTTTTTATATATTCATGCATATTTACATTAGTCGATGAATAGAGTTGAAGAAGCCATAAACGCAGTACCAACATGACTTAAAGGTGTGAAGAAAAGTAGTCGACCCAGTATCGAGGTGCGAAAAGCCATCACTACCAACATGATCACGACGCGAAGAAAACGAAGTGGTCCCAGCATCGAGGTGGGAGGCATGCATGATCCCAAGATCAGAGTGCGAGTAAAAAAAATGTTACCAAATACCAAGGTGTGAAGAAGCCAAGTGCTGGAAGATTAGGAGGTCAAATATGAAGGTGTGTATTGTAGAAGCCATATACCGTAACCCCGCGCATAAACGTGCATGCACTTATAAGTGAAAATCGCATGTTTTGGGGGTGTTTTGAAATTATTTTATGTTCGCATATAAGTGCATGCACTTGTTTTCGAAAACTAAGTGCACCCCTATTCTCAGGGATTTTAAACAACTCTATCATCAGCTTGTGATTTAGGTTTGTGATAATTCACATTCGAAATAATGTTATAATCAGATTTTGTATATAATACATTATATATAATGCATATTTAAAGACCTGAAGAAACTAATCCCACCTGCTCCCATGTTGAATTATCCCCATTCTATGCCTGATATACCCACAATATTGACGACAGCTGAAACGGTAGTAATGACAATAGTGTAAGGTGGGACGGCTATTTACGCCTGACTGATGTATTATCAAATAATAGGCCTATACGAAAATACTTTATGTTGTTTCTTATATAATGTATAAAGTTATGGAGTGTTAAATAATAATATGATAATACTATAGTAATGAATGAATTAAGCTATACCATTAGTTGTGCAAAATATATAACTTCATATGTTCAATTTGTTTCATATATGTTGCGATAGTTTTGCCAGGATCATTTCATATTCGAATATAAGTGCATGTCGTTTCTCTTGAAATATTTGTTGTGTTCTAATCTGAGTGCATCTTGAAATATAAGTGCATGCTCGTTTATGCGCGGAGATACGGTACTCAAGATACGAATATAGAGGCTGCAGTGGAAAGCGGGTTTCCACTGTAGTTGATATTTGAAAAATTAGTTGCGGCTACCGCACATCTCTGTCTCGGACAGAAATGTCACATAGTAATATTTGGAGAGTCTCTAAAAATTACTATGTGACATTTCTGATTTATCTGCATATTACTAGAAAAACAATAATTACATACTTGTCTTGCTGGTGATATAATTGCTAATTATTTAACCGTGTATATATATAGTATTGTTGTTATAGTGTCGTTTGTGATATCGTTGAGAATGTACAATTTTGGCGTTAAGACCAGAGTATGTGTTACTGGCGTTACCTTTGATTAGTCCTGATAGTGTAGGTCCATACTATTAGTCAGGCGTTAACACTCGCGTATGTGTGAGTGATGGATTCTTTGATTACCACTTCACGCTATATTTGTGTTAAGAGTCGCTTATGTGTGAATGATACCTTCTTTAATCATGTTACTCGCTGACAATAGCTAACACGTTACGTTGACCCAAGGTTGGTAAATGTTGACCTGGCATCGCAGATGATGGGACAACAATAAACAAATTCCAGGTCAATGTCCGTGTTTTCTGGGGTCCAAACTGACGTAATGTGCGAAACTGTATACGATATTAATTAGCTTGTTGGGAAAGTTATTATATTTCAAGATATTATCTACATTATAGTGTTTTATATGTGTGTATCATCTGATTTATTTGATTTATAATTTGCTGAGTCATACTTGTATTTTAAAAAAGCCTCTTTATATGCGCATCTTCATTATGTGACATGTATTAAGGAATCGACGTATCACTCAAATAATTAGGAAGAAAAATATTATTGAAAAAAATCATAAATAACGTAATTTTGCAATTTGTTCAATTGTTCAGGTGGTTGGTTTTTAAAACTAACCATACATATTTTTTAAACAATATATCAATGATCGTAGCATGTATTAATTATATGGTTCTCTTACAGCCAAAGTATTGTGTGTGCTCAGACATGATTTAATATTGTCTATGATTATCTCTGTACAGTGAAGTTAGGCATATACTCTTCACAAAGCTGTTTTTGTCTAAAGAGTGGACTGTTGTCGTGGGAAGTCAACAAGACGGTAACTGCTTACTTTTCTAGTGATCAGTTACTGCCTTTTGGTTTTGTAGATCAATATGTTCAATGGGAAGTTACCAACGCTTTTATTTCTCGTATGAATCGAAGAATCAAAATACTACTTAAAAGAGATCAAACTGACAATTTCGCACTTTAATTGACATGTTTTCCTTTACATCTAAAGCGGTATAAGCGGTATAGACGAGTCGTCATGCTAATAACACCAATGATATGACAACACAGCAACATCACAATTATTTTCAATAACATTTTTTATTGAGAATTATATCAAATAAAAAATCAACAGATGATGAATGATAACAACGTGTGCGAAGCTTGATGAAATGAATACGTCCATTGATGACAACAATAATCTTTAACAATATATTAACCTATTTGTTCTTGATTTGAAAATGAGAGAATAAGGTCATTGGATAACCAGGTCTAATGATCTACAGCATGGTCTCCAAGGCACACCACGTTCATAGTTTATGTCAGAATACTGCTGTGTAATACTGCTCCACAAACATGGCATGGCTCAACATTTTGTTTTTGAGGTGTAGTCTTCGGTTGTTGATGTTGTTGTTGTTGATGATGCTGTTGCTGTTGCTGCTGCTGCTGCTGCTGCTGCTGCTGCTGCTGCTGCTATTTTGTAATCACTGCTGCTTGGCTGCTGTTGGTGTCTGACGTCACTGACCAGTTCCAGTGCCGTTGGTCCCCATCACACAGCTACCTGTGTTGGTAGCTGACGTCTCTTACCAGTGATTTTTGCTATTATTTTAGGGGCTGTGACTGGAACTGTTTTTCTTTTGAACATTTTACGATATTTTAAAGTCTTTAGAGATGGCCCTGTGGATTTCGCTGGTGCTGGACACGACTGTTGTCTCACGCCAACTGGAGTACCCCACATGTCTCTGCTCGGTTTGCTATCACCTATATTGGAATTATCACTAAATGACAGCTTCTTGAACATGCTACCAAACTCGTCCTCAATGTGTTCTTCCTGATTTTGATGATGCGGTAGATAGTCCTTCTGTTCAGTGATTTTCGGTGTAGTGAATACCAATTTCCTGCAGACGTCGTCTTTTTTGGGCATTCCGATGTTTGTTGTATTCGTTTCGGGAGTGGTGTGGATTTTAGCTGTGAAACATGCTGTTCTAAATGCTGCAATGTGAGTTGATGGTGGTAGAACAGTTACAAGATCTCTAATAGTGACCACACTGCCAGCTTCAGTACCGGCAGGCCTGGCTATAGGACTACAGTCCCACTCTACAAGTTTCTTTCGCATACTCAACATCGTGCACGCTGGCAGAGAAAACAATTTCTTGGAGACTGGTGTGGAAGTGATAAGTGCCATTTCTAAAACTCAACTGATCACCGCGAACAGAACAAGTTCAGGTTTTATAGCTCTCCTAACACGATCAATTACAATAAGGCCGTCGGCGGTGCTTTCTGTTCTTCTAACTCAATTAAAGTACATCCTCTGTTTACACCGCATGCATAATATTTGTTTTCTGTTGTCTTTTCACTGGCCGTGATTGCTGTTCGTTATTCGGGGCTAATCACTTTAATTATCCGGGCAAACAATAGTCTGGGCTGTTGTTCTTATTCTGGCCTATTGTGTCTGGAATCTGTCTTTTGTATGTGTTGTGGCCTCAATCACATTGAGTCGGGTGAGTTCACACTGTGACAATACCAACAACACCTGTTCTCCACCACAGCAGCGTTACTGGATTAAAAACGCTTCCGCCCAGTACCGACGCACCCTTTGGGAGCAATAGCTTTAACACTAGTAGGGCAATGATTTATCTAGTGCATATAATAATATATTGAACTATTCTAACAAACTGAGATTAATTATAATAATAATAATAATAATCACGGAGGAATAAAATAAGTTGAATAACTAATGAATATTTTAGAGTCCGATCAAATAAACCGCACGTTTAACCCTCACAGTGCGAGCATCGACTTTATTTGTCAGAATCTGACGACTGTAGAGTAAAAATATTTGTAATGGCCGTAGACCCGTAACATGGGTATTCAAATGAACCGAAATGAGCTTAGACAGTTATGATGATTTCAAATTGAAAAAAATCCTCTGTTTGCGATGTTTTTTTGCAAATTACTTCTGCGCGTTAGAGGTTAAGGGGTTAATTGCGTTTCCACATGAGACGATAACTGCTTAATACGCACGACTCTTGTATTATTCCCTAATGTATTAATGTTTTAAAAATCAAAAAGTCAGAGTTTTTTATGAATTCGTGTATTTTATTTTATTCCACATAGTTAACTAGCGTGCATCTTATTTTGTATTCCATAGTAGAAATCATGGAGACAACTTGATTAGACTTGTGCGGATGTGATGTAGGCATGAAACGTTGGCCCTTTACCTGCCAAGGTATGTCATTTCACCCACTTGAAATTGTGTGTCGCGATAGCGAGACACAACATTAAGTGGGTGAAAATATTCATATGTATTTAATTTGCGACTAAATAATTGCATATATTGATGTTTAAACCGGCATTTAATACCCAATAACCGTGATTTTTGATTGGCTAATTAAACGGATTTGGAACGATTATGGTGTTGCTTAGCAATGAGAAGGTTAATTAAGTGAGTTAATTATGATATGCCGCGCGTGCGTGTTGCGGTGCGCGCTCGCGGCGCAGGTGCGAGGAGTTGATGTCACAGTTGGACGTCAGGTGGAGTCTTTCATCTTTGAACTCAACTCTTTGTAATCCCAGTAAGCAGGAGACGTTGAGCCAATGCTGGTTTGATGTTGGGCCAGTGTCGCAGACGGTGGTAAAACATCATATCAACATTTGGTTAATGTCTCTCGTTTTTGCTGGATCTTTCAATACCCAGATATTAGCATTCAAAATACAACAGTATGATACGTTAAACTAAATAATGTTGACTCAACATTGACTCAACGTGTCGCGTTTGCCGAGAAAAGGGAATAAAACATACTCCTATCGGAGTGATGTAAGAGGTAAAAAATGAGACGGACCTGCATGAAGTAACGAAATAAAGTTCATTGAAAACTATTCTAAAGCTGCAAGTCAGACACTTTACTCCACGAAAAGAAGGCAATATTTCGAAGAGAAATATATCTCTGTTGTCAATGTGACTTTAGTGAATTCCGTTGATTAGGCTGGGAATAAGTCGTTGACACTTTGTGCATAATTTAAAGCACGCGATAGCAAATAAATTTGAAAACACTTTAAAAACGGCAGATTTTCCAGCTTCATTTGTGTTTGTTAGTATTTATGTATCACAGGAAATAATGCAAAAAAATAAATACATTATGAAACAAAACATAATAATATGAAGATGTGAAGCTCTATGTATTTCCCTGTTTATATTTGTACGTGATGTAAAATATATAAATTGTATAAATACATAAATATATAAATGTGCTTGTAATGTGTATTAATAATATAATATACATACGCGGATGGATGTTATCACATTGTCGGTAAAAATACTTGTAAAAATGAAGCAAGTGCTTAACATACATGTAATAGCATGCAAAGCAAATCTTGTAATACATACTTACTTCGCTTACCTATCCATTGCAACATCGATGTTTTTTTACAATGTTTAATTTATTGATATACATTGATGCATTCATGTGTGATGGCCACATCGAAATAATAAATACAAAAATATGTCAAGAAAAATAAAAGTGAATTAACACGTAGTTTTAACCTAATTGAGTGTTATTTGGTATTTCACACGTCATTTAGGTGTGCACAGTGATTAAAGAGAAATGCACGTCCTTCTACAAAGTGGTGCATGCGTTCACTCAATCCATTTATAAGTGGACGACAACTGCATGTTTGAACTCACAGATTAATCAATTAATCAATAATTTAACGTCTCACTTATTTGCTAAACGTAAAGTATTTGTTGATTGTATTTTCTGCTGATTTCAGGATTGCATCAGCTTACCATCTTCTACTGTATGTCATAAAAGCACTGCCACCAGCTTTTTCGTTAAACCCTTTAACCGCCGGTGCTGCGTATATTCGGATTTCAATTTTGTATTAACACATTAAGTACCACATTTAAAATATGTTAAAGATAAAATGTGACATCAACCAGCAAGGTTTGAAAAGAGTTGACCTCCATTTTGTCAAATCTGAATAGTTTTCACTCACTTGAAGTTTTGGATCGCGTCAGCGAGACACAACCTCAAGTGGGTGAAAATTAAAATTGAATACTTTGACTGTTAAAGGGTTAAGCATGGTGTTTAAGTTAAACATCCTATATTTTTCTCATATAATAAGCTTCAAAATAAACCAATAGCTGATAATGTAACAGCGCTGATATATTTCAGAGAGACTATGCGGACTAACGTGTAACATAACAATTGTCACATAATATAACAGCGTTGACGTGCCGACGTTGTCCTTTTTTCAGAAAGACCATGAGGGTTAGCGACTAACATAAAAAATGTCATCTTTCACATTGCAATTACAATTGCAATTACAGAATAAGTTAATTCGAGACAGTGTTTGAGAATCGTCTTACATCATCTCGTTACGCATGCATATATACACAGTCGGATTGAACGCATCCAAGTCATACTATTGCATCAAAATTCACCACATTGAGTTATAATTTTGTCTTAGATATAATGTACCTTATATACGTATAAATGTAGATAACTAATTATTTAAGGCAAACTAAACAGAAATAACCAATGTTGTGATAGCAATTCCCCTTATTTATAGACAAGCTAGGCCGATTCATAACTTTTCTAATTCCAGGTATAATATTATTTTTTACGTTCTTTAATAAGAGTGGCATAGCTCAGTGGTAGCGCGCTGGCTTCCAATGTGAGTAGTCTCGTGTTCAATTCCCGTTACTTCTAAGTTTTCATCTCGTCTGTATGGAAAACATAGATCAAACCACAGATTAAAGCTAATCTTAAGCTGAACACTGATAGGCCTATTGGTATTGGATAAAAACATATAATGCAAACTTTCTAAAAATATGAAGGTACTAGTAATTGATTCATGGTGTCACGTCGCAATCTATTGACGAGTCTAATATACTTTTTATATTTAGAGTTGAGGTACCTTTTATTTTTAAAGTAAATTTAGCTACGTGAATCATTATATAACTCATATCTATCACCAGATCATTTATCATCTTCATTAACAATTTCAGTGACTCCTACAAAATGTTAGAAACCAAATCTGTGTCATGAGATTTACTTAGAAAACAAATTGTCTCATGATAGGTTTTTTTTATTGTAATTTTCTCCTATGTATATGTTAATATTCTTAAAAAATTATATGTAATGATTAAATTTTAATAAACCAACGTCAATTCCTGTCATACTTTCTTAATTTTTCTAGATATATCTTCATTTTAGGATGTTTTATCAGCTAGGGGTTATAGCTCAGTGGTAGAACACTTGCCTCGCGTGTGAGAAGTGACGGGTTCCATACATCCCAACATTTCCTTTTTTCTGACTGTCTAAAAAAACATTTCAACAAAATAATGCAAATCTCAAATTAAATACCATCTTCGAGAGAAAATATAATTTACAACCCTTTGAGTAATATAAATATATTTGCTATATTGTTTCACTTCTTAATTTAATTTGACAATGAGTTGGTATAAATATATTAGAAATAATTTACGGGTAGGGAAGCAGGGACATCATAAATACATGTTTTTCATTTTTTTCCTTCAAATAATTTCGGAACACGTTTATCAGTTTATGAACTGTCGACCAAAGGTTAAAATTGGTATGCAAGTGTGCATGAATCCATGCGTTTTTTTTTTAAATCACAGCTCACATGCCAGCGCATACTGTCTTTCAAATAGCATGCTGAGCAGTTTGATCTAAAGTTGTGAGAACCTGTGTTTGAGAAGAGGCTAAATGACTACCATGATATTGCAATTATTATTGGTTGCTTTATGCCTACTAAACAACTAAATGCATACTTGAAAGGAATATCAATACGCGCTACGGTAACTTACATAATGAATATATATTATAGTTTTATATATAAACATAAGTCGTGGAAGCAACGTTGGTTTAATGTTGATCCAGTATAGTAGACCGTGGGCAAACTTCACTCCAGGATGGGTTCAAAATATTGTATTTTCTGGGAAACATGGTAATATTTGCCGACTAAAAGTTAATTCGACTGAATATTACAGAATCGTCTGGTATTATTTTGTCACACATGTTAGACTAGTATAGTCTGTGCAACGCCTTAAAGACATAATTGCGTCAAAATCCACCACATTGGTTATGATTTATGTACTCAATAT
The DNA here is from genome assembly GCA_964017125.1 of Flabesymbios commensalis. Lineage (NCBI taxonomy): Eukaryota > Metazoa > Annelida > Polychaeta > Terebellida > Flabelligeridae > Flabesymbios > Flabesymbios commensalis. The sequence continues at coordinate 17,592,587 of OZ024916.1, read as the reverse complement.
AAGCATAAATGTAGAATAGCTAAATAATTAAAGCCAATCAAATAGAAAGAGCCAAAGCTGAGATATGTTACTTTCCTCCAACCATTTTACTTCATTTTTTGTGTTCACTCATACATTTTATATATTTCACGTTTCTTGCTTGACATATATAGCACAAGTGGTTCCATGCACTGTCAAATAATCAGTCATGGGTGTCGACATCTCGTTATTCAGAGTCAGAATAGGGTTATTGAAGACATTTAAATACGTTTAAAAACGGGTTGCGTTGTGAGTATGCAAGCCTTCACATCAACATGTTTAATTACATTTGCGTTGTTACAAATCCTGCTCTATCTTAGTGGAGATGTTGAACTCAATCGCGAGCCCAAGGTCCCACTCTTGCATTGTAATGTCACGGGATTAAATACAGAAAAAGTACAAGCTATAACAGCGGATGTGGCGAACGTTTACGACTTACACGCTATATGCGAAACTCTCCTGACCGAAAATTTAAAATGTGATTTAAAACCAGAAGGTTATTTAACGATCTTTGGGAAAGATAGAGCGGACGGTTGAGGTGGCGTTGAGCTGTGTGTTTCAGAACATAGTGTTGCACAGTGTAAATGTGAATTTCAGTTGCCAAACCAGGAAATACTATGTGTAGAATTAACTATAAATCACAATAAGTTGATTACATGCATCTATTATAGACCCACTAACGGCCGGGTTCAATTCTGGGATCAATTACAATACATATAAGATTTAATTATACACACACTGGATATTATCAAATAATACCGACTGGTGATTTTAATTTTGATCCTCAAACCATAATGGTAAAACGCTTGATTTTTTCGTTGGCTGTAATAACTTGAAACTTCTTGTCCATCAACCAACTCGTATAACAGATATCAGTAAGTCAATCCTGGATTATGGTGATTCAAAACCACCACAAATGTCAAAATGGTCAATGTATGCGTAATGCCACCACTTGCAACATCAGTCCACTGTCAAATTACGAGTAAAATTTGTTTGTCTATTGAGAAACAGACCTGTATTACACGTTTTGTTCGGTTTTAATCTAGAGCGGACTGGGATGGTTTAAATCTGGTTATTACATATAATGATTAAAAAAAAAATTTACGACAGATGTCATAAATCAAATCTCCTCACGTTTCACAGAATCATTTTTAAATTTAGCACATCAATTTGTTTCCAACGAAGTAGTAACTATCAGACCTCACGATAAACCATGGTTACAATGATATAGTGAGAACACTAAGGAGGCGTCGCGATCGATTATTTTACAAAGCAAAGTCAAACAACAAATTCTATTCATGGCAACATTACAGAGAGTTTCGTAATACGTAGAGCTGTTTATAAAACCACACAAAATCGCATATTTTCCACGAATCCCGATGCCATATAGATGACCCTGACTTACTACTCCCTCCTTTTAGTGAATTGTCTCACAGCCGCCTTCATAACTCAGTTTTGGGCGAGGTAGATATTATATAGCCAGTCCAAACACCTTAAACGTCCCCAAATCTCCTGGTCCCGACGACATCAGTCCTCGGATGTTGGAAAATACCATAATTATGATCTATATCACCAGTTATAGATAAACTTTTTCTTTTTTTCTTTAAGAGCTTCTTCATTTCCCCTGATATGGGAACAGGCCAATGTCATACCCGTATTTAAAAAAGGGAACCCAAATTTTATTTCCAATTATAGACCAGTTTCATTTCAAGTGTAGTTATCAAGGTGTTTGAAGAAACGGTATTCAAGTATTTTTGCTTAAATATTTACATAGTAATAAAATATTTTACGAATATCAAACAGGATTTTTGCCGGGGTGTGGCACCACACACCATCTAGTACATCTTTACCATGCCACTTGCGAAGCACCAGATAAAAAAAAAAAATTCGAATGATGTTCGGAGATATATTTAAGGCTTTTGACAGGCTGTGGTACACTGTGTATTTTCGTTGATATTTTGTGGGGATATTGTAAACTATACATCTTTGGAAGCTTTGCTATCTACAGAATCCAAAAACCAATGTTTCCATTTTTTTCTGAACAAACTATGGCAGCCATCTTGGGTTTTCAAAATGGCCGCCATGGAATCACTATTTTTGCGCTATTTTTACTACTAATGCACTTAGAGTCGTGATATACAAGTTGAATTTACTATTTTTAGGACAATGAGTCCAACTCAAGTACTTCTAAATAGGTCAAATGGCTGGACACGTGTCTAATTGAGCATATTAATCATGTTATTGTTTATAATAATAATAATAATAATAATAATCTTTATTTATAGAGGGTGACCCATCGAGCATTCGCTCATCTGCCAAGTACATTAACATGTAACAATTTAATATAGCTATTAAAAAAAACGTCTTCAGTGTTATATAAGAGATTGCATAATAAAATAGTGGAAAGTGCATTCATTGTCCAGGTGTGTTTGCGCATTATTGTCCATGGGCCAGAATTTGTCAACGTGCACCCCGACTACTCTCCATGAGTGGTACAATTTTGTTTCCGGTCATTTTTTCAAAATGGCCGCCATGAAAATCTAATTTGGACAATATATACAGTTCTAATTGACGTAGAATCATAATGTTGGTGTCTACACCTATGTTTTCAGGGTCGAAGAATAGAATGAAACCACTCTTAAAAACATTAGGGCACTCCTATATGTCGAGCTCGAAAAAATACAAGATGACCGCCGGCAAAAATCATTTTATGACAAAACCACATATCCTTATGGTGGCCATATGTTGAAAACCGTATAAATCTTTTCCACCATTGTATAAAATTTAACAATATATAGTCATGAGGTTAGTTACGGTTATATAAAATAGCTTCATATCTCTGATCTTGTATATTATGCAGTTTTTGTTCAGAAATACGTATTGATAACCTAAGCTGGAAATTTAACCTGGCCAATATATCGAGTTCTAATAGACATATAATTACAATTCTAGTGTCTACAACTATGTTTTCTGGGTAAACAAATCGAGTGAGATCACTTGAAATATATTGGAGCAAAACCATTAAGCAAATTTGAAATATTGAGGCATTTCTAAATGGCCAATTTAAAAAAAATCCAAGATGATTGCGCACCTACCTTACAAGGCCCAAAATGGAACGGCTTTTTTTAAACTGACATTGTATAACAATTATTATAGTACTGAGGACATGCATGGTTATGAATTATAGTTGTGTTTCTCTGAATTTGTAAAAGTAAAACTAGAGATATGGACCATTTTGATTAACATGCCTTGATATTGGTGACATCAATAATGTATTTGTACATTTTTTTATTTGCTTGGTCATTATAGTAGGCCTATGCGATTCACAGAAATGGAATGACTAGGGACATAACCTTTTATTATTATAAGATTTTCCAAGTTAGCAGTATATGACATTATAATAATCAGTAATTTGATTCGTTTAGAAGAGGTAGACACCTATACCATTGATAAAAAAAGATTATATTTTCACTGTTTGACATCAGCACCCCTTTCTGGTAACTACATCATATAACAGTTTAAGGACACACATGCATGTCTTCAGTACAACAACGAATATCAATTCCTATGATTTCCACGAATGTTAATTTCTATGATTGCTATATGGCAATGCTAATTTTGTTTTCCATATAGACAAAATGTGATTCATTGGTTGGAAGCCATCGTGGATTATTTGTAAATTTGCCTCATGGTATTGTTCCAGTATATTTTAAATGATTGTAGTCGATTCGTTGATCCAGAAACATGGGTGTAGACATTAGAATTGTGACTCTATGTCAATTATAACTCGAGATATTGGCCGGCTAAATATCCAACTTAGGCTATCAATACGCATTTTCGAAACGATAACTGCATAATATACAATATCAGAGACACAGAGCTATCTTTTTTAACCATACATGTCCTCATTACTATAACATTTTATTTGCATACAATGCCAACAAGTATAATTTGGTTTTCAATAAAGACATTTTGATTATGTCATGAAATGATTTTGGTCGGCGGCCATCTTGGATTTTTCCGAATTCGCCATATAGGAATGATCTGATAAATGGCTTCATTCGATTCTTTGCCCCCGAAAACATAGGTGTAGAGACCAAAATTATGATTCTATGTCAATTATAACTGAGTATATTGTCGAAATTAGATTTTCCCAACTTTTTTTCTGGTAACATAGCTAATAACACTCCCAGGAGTCCCCTGAACAAAATGGTAGCACTCATGGAGAGTGGTTGGGGGTGGTGCACGGTGACCAATTCTGGCCCATGGACTAATGCGCAAATACACCTGGACAAAGCATTTCCTCTATTTTAAACATGAATATGCCCAATTAGACACGTCTCTAGCCATCTTACCTATTTAAAAGTACTTTAGCTGTATTCCATGACCTCAAAAATGGTAAATTCACTGGCAAGTTTTTTTGCCAGTGACGTTTTTGCGTGACGTCACGATAATTTTTTTTTTTTTAAAAGGCTACACGACTTGAACCCGTTGTAAACTCACTTGTCGTCTTGGTTAACTACATTTTATGCAATTGATAGTTGATACCAACGCTTAGCAACGCTCAAGTTTGTCGGAAAATAGTACTTAGTTTATTACATATCTTGTAGTAAGTAAGTCAATATTCATAAAGAAACTGTCAGGTGTGGTGATTTTCACCATGTAATTCTAATGCTGAAAAAAGATTCATACCTGTGCATAGAAAGACTAATAATTTACATGGCAAAAAAATTGCCAGTGGGATAATACACGGTATTATAGTCTGTAGTGATAAACCATTCTGTAAAATGATGCAATGAAATAAATTATGTTTATTATGTAGACTGTCTGGTACTAAATCCCCGAGCATGCTGATATGCTAAGCACATCTCCATCCTTTTCTAATAATAATTGTTTGTGTGCTAAATGACACATACTAGGAAGACATTGCAATTGAAAATGTGGGTACTGGCAAGAAAATTTGCCAGTGGGCACTTATGGTGTCTTTGATCGCACTGTTTATGATATATGATGAATTATATCATCTTCATGTTTGAATATGCTGCGAGGGATGAGCCAACTACTGTAAAGCAGATCAGAAAGCGAGGAAGTAGATGGTTAAATGTTAAATCTCCTGGGACCGTATTTTCTCAATGTTCCCCCACAATCTGGTTGATAGCATGCAGTGGGAGTACAACCTATATTCTCAGCAAAAGGAAATAAACCTCGGTGTAGATAAGATGGAGGCTCTAACATTGTTAGGCATCATGCTTCTGTCTGGATACAGCCGACTACCATATAGCCGGCTTTATTAGTCAGAATGAGCTGATATTCACAATTCTCTGGTCTCTGATTCTCTGAGGCAGAACAAGTTCGATGTTATCATAAGTGATCTTTATTTTAGAGATAATACTAATTTGTTAAGTGACAGATAGGCCTACTACAAGGTTCGACCGGTACTTGAAGAGTTGACTGGAGTTTTCAAGCAGACAGATGTGGCTGAGGATATCAGTATTGACGAAACCATGATACCTTATTTTGGTAAACATGGCACAAAACAGTTCACCCGTGAGAAGCCAATGATGCTCAGTTTCAACTTGTGGTCTCTAGAATATACATGTATCACGTAAAATCGTATATTTGCGGGTCTGGAAACACCCCCCTAGTCTCAGTATGAAATAAAATACATTTATGTATGATACTACTCGTGGGAGTGATTACCAGCGTTGAGCACTACATCGACCATATCTAGGGGTACTGGGATGATTGCTAGTAGTTATACTTGTCGCCCCCATCCGGGGAGGGTCATTAGAGATCTGTTCCATCAGTTGCATGCTATACGGCATGGTACGGAAGCACTAGTCTACAGCAATTATCCAAGGGAAGCTGCAGCCTCCTCGTATCTGGCCATAATCTAATCGCTGCGCGAAATGCCACGGAGTTTCAGCATTAAATTGCACAGCGAAACCCAAATCTGGGCATGTCTGGAGGTAGATCCCTTAGACATGCGCAGAACCCCTTACTGGGCGAGCGAAGGAAAACTCTCTCAATAACCCACCATGCCCTATCACCCCCACCCTCACATCATCATCTGTACATCATTCATCTCATCAAGTGACTACAACTTTTTAATCGTATCACAATGTCACTTAAAAGACAATTTGTGCCGAAAAGTGACGTAAAGCAAAGATTTACTAATACTACTACTGGTCACAATAAACACATTTCATTGACCCCTCTAAAGCCCACTGGCAAAAAAAATTGCCAGTCCGAGAAATCACTTTTCAAAAAAAAAAAAATTATTTCAAATTTAGAATAGTAATACTGGTCCAATCGTAGCAATGTGTTATATTTTCGACTAGGAGGCTCTGTTTTAAAAAGTTGGGCCTTAATGGGTTAACACGAAGACTAAGTGCATTAGAAGTGAAAATATCGCAAAAAGAGTGATTTCATGGCTGCCATTTTTAAAATCTAAGATGGCCGCCATAGGCCGTTCAGAAAAAAAGGAAACATTGGTTTTTGGATTCGGTAGATATCAAAGCTTATAAAAATGCATAGTTTGCAATATCCCCATGAAATATCAACAAAAATATAGATATTGACATAGTGAACCCGACGACAAGGGCTTGATTTTTAGACAAAAACGGAAGAAATATCAGTGCACTATACATAAGCCTTGAAGTCATTCGAGATATGCGTAGGGCATAATCAATCCCTCTATGACTTTTAATTATTCTTGAACAATTTTGGAAAAAATATAAAACATCTTGAAAAACTGCCGTGAATAGGCACGAACAGAACATAAACTAATATCTAACCCATATTATTATCTTGTAAACCTACAATTCAACATAATAATGAAACGCTAACGGCTGAGATGCAGCGACTTACTACAACATTTATTCGATATGAATATCATACAGAACAAAAACTGTGAATGTGGTCTCCGGGAGACAACGTGTCATTTTTTTCTCGAATTCCCAATATACACTGATACTATTTTTAAATGTCCTTAACTAGGTTCATGTCCAGATACAATTTTAGGGAATCAACGACGATTCATTCAAATACATTTTTATATACATTCTGAAACAGTAGAATGTGAGAAGTGACGGAAGTCAGTATGTTAAGATTACATTTTTAGGAATTAAAAACGATTTGTGTCATACTTACTCAATTTCGGTGAATATTATACTTTTTCATATGTTTTACCAGAGGGGGTATACATGTAGCTCAGTGATAGAGCGCTTGTTCCGCATGTGATAAGTCACGGGCTCCCTCAATCCCCGTTACCCCTAAGTTTTCCCCTTATTTCTCTGCTTCGAGAAGCAATTTCAACAAAATTTTAAAAAAATCAAAAATTTCAAAATAAGCACCGGCCTTGAGAAAATATACAACATACAAACATTAAGATTATTAATGCATTCAAGTTATTGTTTTTCAAATCACAATTTAATTACGATTTAAATCATAACGTTATATATTTAAATATTTAGAATTAATTAATGTCTTATTGTTAAGGGAAATTCAGCTATGTGAATCATTCTGTTTTTCATATAAATCATTCCTCATCTATAGTTTTACATTTTTTACTGATATTTGCCAAATGTGAGAAACCAAATTTATCTCATGAATAACCTACAATGTGTCACGGTAGGTTATTGTCCTACTGTATAATGCCTTGATAATACATTCTGGATTATTCTCAATCCTTTTTGTTTGTGAAGATTATATGCAGTATGTATTTTCTCATACGAATATCTATATAAAACGGCAAAATAAAACTGAGAAGTGAAGCGTAGGCCTATATGTGAGAGTGCGAGGTGGGCTTGCTGGGCGGCATGGTACGGGGAAAATCCATCGAGCCCAAACCTATATCTTCTAAGTCCTGAGGTTAATAAATGAAAGTTTGTAACAAGGATAATTTCTTTCTCTCTTTATTGATGTTCACAGACAGTGTCAAATAACGATGTGCTACCTCGCGAAAGAGAGTGACAACCAGCTAGGCCATAATGGCCGGTAAAACGAGAGGCGGGCTAGACGTCCGTCTCCAAAGGCGAATCAGATTGGAATGAACGAGAATGGCGGGCTTTCAGCGCAGCTCAAGGCTGGGCGAAAGCAGAGGTTTGTCAATTTTACCCCTCCTGATCCCGCCCGGCCCAAAAAATATTCGGTCGAGGAGACGGTATCAGCGTGTCGCCGTCGCCACAGGCTGATCTCACCATACGTCTATTAGTAGAAACCAACAGCATGAGTGCGAGAATGACTTGCAAGGACCCCTCGAGCCATAATTGCTTAGTTCCTGTAAATATATTCATTGTAGAATATTTCACCATGTGTGTTCATTCACAATATGGCCTAGGCGTACTATGTAAACTACTATGTACTATGTAAACTATTGTTTATTGTCGTGTGACCAGAGGCTGAGCTCAGTGGTAGAGCGCTTGCTTCGTTCACATGTGAATAGTCAGGGGTTCAATCCCCGCTACCTCCAAGCTGTCCTCTTATTCTCTGGAACACCGGTTTTACCAAAATTAACCCTTTAAGCCCTCACGATGCATTAAAGCATCATTTGCCATGAAACTGTTTTACCAATTCATTGCAATTTCTATTATTTTTTTACCCACTTCTAGTCATCTTCATCCACTACAAGTCGAGAATTGCGACAGCAATTCGCGGTTTGTAGTGGATGAAGATGACAATAGTCAGTTCAGGCTGGAAATGATTAAAGGGATAGTCCACATTCCATAATAGGCAAGACAAGGGTGCCCCACAAGGCATCGCGCCATAGACATCATAAACTACAGTAGGTAATCCGAATAATTAATTTACGAGGTATCCTCATACCGTATCCCCGCGCATAAACGTGCATGCACTTATATTTGAAGATGCACTTAGTTTTCTAAAACACGTGCATGCACTTATATTCGAACATAAAAAATATTTTGAAGAAACACATGCACTTATATTCGAACATGAAGTGACCTTGATAATAAACAAATGATAAATATTTTGACATAAAAATGCAAATTTGTAATCTTTTTTGTTTTGTAACATTAATTTTTATAGTACGTATAATCCTATTAATACACAATCTTACTATCGAGATATTTGCATTTACTATATAAATATAAGTCTAGTTGCCAGGCGCTAAAAATCTTCACTGTTTCAACAGCCAGCCATCATTCGATATAGTGCATGTTTGGATTGTCACAGCTATCGTCTACAGTGGCGTCCACACCTCTGCTAGGTTGGCTCAAGACGTGATCATTGTTATAAAAACATAACGTTCTCAATGAATGAGATTAAAGATTTGTCCAGTCGCGGAGTCTCTCCCCTTTGAAATGACGCCTCCCCACTCGCCCATCCTTTGTGAACAGCTGTCGCCCACTTGTGCATTATTTTTTCTTTGCGGATTAGCACTCCAGAATAATCTGTTTAGATGAGTGCAAAGTTTATTTCAATAATTCAGGCGTTTTAACAATGATTGGCTGAATGGAGGCGGGTGTTACAGGGTGATTCTTATAATGTGATTTTAATAGACTAATTTCTTCTTGTCGCTTGAGGTGTCAGATTTGGTGACACAATTCCCATTTAGAAGGGTGCACTTAGTTTTCGAAAACAAGTGCATGCACTTATATTCGAACATAAAACAATTTTAAAACATCCCTAAAACATACGATTTTCACTTATAAGTGCTTGCACGTTTATGCGCGGGGATACGGTATACACAAGTATGAGTTCCATTGTGAGAGCTATGAAATGTATGACGTGATACCTCGAAGACCCACTGAAAACAACTGGGCATTCCATGATACATTTCGCTCTCACACTGAAACTCGCTCTGTAGAAAGTCAACCTGTTTTTACACATACAAATGTATATATGATGATACCTCAGAAAATGACTAAGATTACCGACTGTCAGTGCATTCCACTTCAGCAGTGGATCACGGGATTAGCCCTTAAGGCGCTGAATATTTTTTTGATAAACCATGGAGACCAAAAGGGTGTTTTTTTAATTTAAAATCATCATAAACGTCTTAGCTAGCTCTTTCTGATTTATTTGAATACCTATGTTATGGGTCTACGGTCATTAGCAATATGTTTACTCTTACAGTGCGGGGACAGAGTCTGTAAACGTCAGATTCCCCTCGCTGTAAGGGTTAAGCGATAGCCACAGGAGTATAGTCAGGTTTACGAAATTGTGAAAATTCGTTTATATTTAGCTCAAATTAATTTTATTATTAATTGATTTATTCATCGCCCCATAATACAAACATGATAAAAGAAATAAAGATAATCTATTGTAATTTTGAATAATAAAAACACAAAATAAATGACTAAGAAGGGGTGGTCCGGCTCGGCTGCTGCATACCGGTTATCAGACACGATACTTTTGGCAAATCTGAAGTCTCCTTTTGGTTCATTTCATTGTAATCCTGTGTCTGGAGGGCAGTGTCATCTCACCATCCTCAGGAGGTTCTCCTGACCCAATTTAGCCTGTAGGCCTATGTGCACAAAGGTGGCATAAAGCCAGATTCATTTCATTTCTTTGTAACCATAATTATGTACAGGCCTATATTTGCGAATAAATTGTATTTGTTTCAATATCATCGATCGGTGCATGTGGGGTGAGTTGAGCCAATATAATGTGGGAAATGTTGAGTCGTTGGCTAAACTTTTTGGTCTAGCACACTGGCTCACCTCATACTACACCGGCTAAATTTACCTATTTTGTAATAAAATATTACTCTAGCCTTCAGGAAATATTTTTAAAGCTCATAGTAATATACATATACATATCAATTATCACAGTGGCGAATACAAGGGGTGGGGAGGGGGCTATTAAACCCTCCCCTCCTCAGAAAAAAATCATCACCTTATTTAAGGGTTTAATACTTATAATTTGGTGATATACTGAGTGAGAAACAGAAACAGAGCCCAATATGCCTTATATATGGCGTTGGTCCAGCGTCGTAGACGGTGAACCAACGTTGGGCCAGCGTTGGCTCGGCGTCGCTTGTCTGCTAGGTAGTTCTTGCATAGCACATAGGCCTAATATTAACTTAATAAATCCCGTGGCAGCCGCAGGACATTGCGCCGGTGCTGTTTTGATGCTGGGCTTTTGATTAAAGGGCCCAGCATCGAACCAGCCGTGGTTCTTTGTCTGCATAAGTTTTTGCTGTAGACTACTTTATGCTGATACTATATTGTACTGAAAATGTTTTGTTGTTTCTACTGTATTTGATAATTTTCTGCTAATTAATTTAAAAAATACACGTTTTTTGTTAATTTCATGTGTGGCCCGTACGCTAGCGACCTAAAAGCGTCTTAGTACGGGTCTCCTGGTCGTAATACATTTAAATTGTTTTATGTTTATGTACATCTAAAAAATTGTATGTTTTATATTTGCGTCCAAATAAATGCATCTGAGTCTGAGTCTGAGTCTGCCTTAGATTGCATGAGAAAACCTTTGGAAATCAAAAATTTTCCCGGGAGCGGGCCCCTCGACCCTTTTATAGTATTTTTTTTATAAATTTTACCCCCCCCCTCCTTCACTGAAAAGCTAGATCCGCCCCTGTATCAATAATTAGAAAAAAGATCACACGAATGTATTTACAAAACTTGGGTGAATTCATGTAAAAACATGGCTTCAATGTCAGGAGCCCAAGCAGCATCATAAGCTTATCTTCTTGTGAATCAACTCGCATCTATTCAATGAAAATAAGGAATTTGTGTCAGCTTCAATGACTGACCACAATATCTCTGTATAACCTCTTGGCTCTAAATCTCAGCCCGCTGTCTGGTTCTGAAGCTCAGCTAAACTACTGACTGCTAAGCTCAACTGATAACTCTCAAACCCAGACCGCTGGTTCTTATATACAGCCTGCTACATCTCAAATTAAACCTGATGGCTCTTTAGTGCAAACTGCTGGCTCTCAAAGTGAAACGCTGCCTGATAGCTCTCAAGCTCATGCCTGCTAGATTTTAACAGCTAAATGGTACCAGGGAACTGTAATCTCTTATAGTTACTATCAAGCTCAATTCGTTGGCTTTCAAGCTAAACCTTCAGACTCCCAAGCTCAGCCTTCTGGCTTTCAAGTTCATCCTACTGGCCCTGAAGCTCAACATGATAACTCTCAAGCTCAGCCTCCTGGCTTTCAGGTTGAGCCTGATGTCTCTCGTGATCAAGCTCAACCTGTTGAAGTACTGAAGTGTGGGTGCAACAAGGCTTATAAACAAATGTTGTTGATCCCACCTTAGATGGACCCGATTGTGTTTTTATTCGGGACAATAATTCATCAGCCAACTGGTTAATGTACACAGCATATATAGATCTGTATTCTAAAAATTAATACTGAAAATGTTTATTCGTTGACTAACATCTCTTATTATCAATCAGATGCTTCAACAACAGCTTTTATATCTAACAGTAGGTCTAATAGTGTCACGTTACTTCACTCTTAACCCTGAAAGCGCTGACAATTTTTGTAAAAAAACATGGGGAGTCCAAAGGGTTTTTTCAATTTGAAATCACCTTAAATGTCTTAGTTAGCTCTTTCTGATTCATTTGAATATCTATGTTAGGAGTCTACGACCACTAGTCATTTTTTTTTTTTTACAGTGCGGGGATCGTTTTTATTTGTCGGAATCTGACGTCTACAGACCGACTAAAGTCGATCCCCGCACTGCGAGGGTTAAAGCGCTGAATTAGATAATTTAAATTTTCACCCACTTGAAGTTTTGTCACCGTTAAGTTAGCATCATGTTGTTTTTAATATAGCTCTATGAACATAATGTTATACTTATTGCTATATTTTCTGGTTTCAGCTACATATATCGACAATGAGATTTTCTGTAAGACGATGTAAACAATTGGGCTGTATGAGATTTCTTTCATTTTTAATCTTAGTTTAACAGCTGTGTCTTAACACTTGCAAAGCTGCAATATTTTTGTATAAACGAGCTTTTAAAATTTGAATATATTTTAAATAGCTTAGTTAGCTCTTTCTGCATTATTAGAATACCTATATGTTATGGGTCTTGACATTTTTCAATTCTTTCAGTGCGGGAATCTCCTTCTGTAGACGTCAAATTGTCTATATAAGTCAGATTCTGACATCTAAAGACTATTCCCACGCCGATGGGTTGAAGTATAAGAATTATTTAATTAATTATGATGAAAGCCAAGGTAGATGAAAAAAAAATAATCCCATAAATTCTAACACGGAAATGAAATATGCTCCTATGCTTTATGTGATGGGTGTTGTTGGTGTAAAATAGAAGTCTATCACCAGAACAAGATGCACCCACAAGGTCAAATTATTGACGTAAAATGAAAAAAATCACAAAAAAATCGGCCATTTTTTTAAGCCATTGTTGAACTTGTTCGAGAACTGGTCACTAGTAACATGGATAACAAATTTGGGAAAAATACGTAAACAATTTTCCAAGTTCTCGCGCCCACAAGCACAAATTATTGACGTAAAATGTGAAAAATCAAAATAAATCGTCCATTCTAAATTATTTTCAGCCATTATTGACCTTTTCCAAGAACTGCTTATTAGTAACATGCATAAGAAATTTGAAGAGGATACATGAAAAAATGTTCAAGTTATCGCGCCCACAAGTAAATGATGCCAAATTTCGATTGCAATAGCAGACCTTTTAAATTAAAAGGCGGGCTAAAAATAAAATGGAAACTAACGTCACTAAAGCCATCTAAAGATCTTGTCTTCTAATATTAAACACTTCAATCTGACAAAAGAACAGTAAATAAATAAAACTCTCACAAATATTGCATACAATATATATATTATATATCACAGTCACAAAATGTATAAAATAAATGAGAGGCACAGATTTTTCAATGTGTGTGTAAAAAATAATATAGATCTCGGTAGCACATGGTATTCAGCTAGATACTTAGATTTTTTATCTTGAAATGGCAACACAGGTAGTCATCCAAACAATGTTCCAAACTGTGCCAAATCTGACTAAGGTCAATCCTTCTGTTTTTATCCTTGAGGTCAATGTTTATAATTAAGTACATTTCTGCTTCTCCCGTATCATGTCCTTATAGTCTATATACACTTCCCATCATAGTTTCTTTAACTGTCTAGAATCTTGAAAAAATATTCCACCTGAAAACAATACACAGCAAAACTATTAGTCTATAAATGAAAAGCCAACTCAATACACTGCAATAGAGCAACCTTAATTCGTAAAACGCAGAATTATTTTGAATAAACAATGGAGTCCAAAAAGGTTTATTTCTTTTTATATCATCATAAATGTCTTAGTTAGCTTTTTCTGATTCATTTGAATACCTATGTTACGGGTTTCCGGCTGCTACAGATATGTTGATTCTTACAGTGCAGGGATCGACTTTAGTCGTCAGATTCTGACTAAAGTCGATCCCCGCACTGTAACAATGAAAATATTTATAATGGTCACAGACCCATAACATAGGTATTCAAATGAATCAGAAAGAGCTAACTAAGACATTTATGATGATCTCAAGGTCAAAAAACCCCTTTGGTTGCGATGTTTTTTTACAAATTAATTCAGTGCTTTAAGGGTTAGTACAAACCTCCAGCAAGGAGTCTTCTGGTAGGTCAGTGCAGTGGACGGCATTCTGTAACTTGTTCTTTCCGAATAAAGCTCTCAGAGTATTTGGTCTTAGATGACGTGCGATTTCCTGTCAACAGAGCAGGTTGTGTAATGAATTCACAGTGCAGAAACATTTATTTTAGGTAGTTCAATATTCACTGTGTACAGTAATGATTCCGCCTAACTTACATGGAACTTGAATTGCTAACATAATATAGGAGTAGAAATGACAAATAAATTAAAGTGTAAACATTCATCAGACATCTTTTGATCTATCAGGAAGGTTTCTGGTATAATTACATCTATAGATGGGAAATAATAATGCAAATTACTTGATGAAATTTAAATACATAAATTATTCAAAACCCGACAGAAACAAATGCACACTCACGGGATCTGCAGGTCCCACAAACTTTCTGAATACTTCGGGGGCGCTTTGAGCACGCACCTCCAGCGCAATGCATGGCCCGCTTGTGAGCTCCTCGACCATGCTGCTGTATTCACTGACCACACCCTTATAAACCTCTAGAAAGTCTTCTGCATTAGCTTTCTCCAGGTAAAATGTGGACATGGCCGAGATCTCAAATCCCTCTTGCATTATACGACTGATAATGGCACCAGCTTGCCCTGCAAAATACATTCAATTTATTTCTAGTATTTCAATCTATAGACCATTCTATGTATGTTTCTGATTTTAGTTGTACTCCAGCTGCCTCTATCTCTGTAATCAACATTGTTTTTGTCTGGGTACAAATGTGTCTCGCTGTTTAAACACAGTGAACTACTCCTTTAAGATTTTAAATATTTTTTTGGTTACTCCACACTGCTTTAATTCAGATCTACCCGCTAAGTAAAGAAAAAAATTAAAATAATATATATTTATATCAAACTTGAAGATGTGTTTTGCTGCCAAGACTCGCAAACTCAATTTTTGTGAAATTATGCGACCAAATATGTGCAACTCTTGCTGAATAAAATCAAATTTGACTCCCAACAAATAGCCATAATTCAAATACACGGGTTAAAATAATTTAGATGTGAGGAACCGAATAAAATAATATCATCACTGCACAAAAAATCTCTTTAACAACAAATACTGTATTTAGTCTAATGAAAGTACTTATTTCAATAAACGCCCACCACTGATTTGAAAATAAAACCCACTATCATGTACACTATATGATCATTATATGATCAACTACTCCAATAGGCACCCATCTCCCCTGTAATCTCAGGGGGTATTCTAATTACCGCCCGAGTGCTTATTATCATAATAAATACAGTAGTTATAATTTTACACTCAATTTTAGTTAGGACTTCCCCTGAAAATTTAGAATCTAACAAATACAAAACAGCAAGCAAAATTATTTTTGCCTAAACCATAGAGAAGAAAGGGGTTTTTTAATTTGAAATATTGTAAGAGTTAAATCCTCACGATGCATTAAAGCATTTTTTTACATCTCTGAAATTATTGTCCTAAAATCTGGGGTTTTTAGAACAACAAATCGCGGCTTGTAGTGGATGAGGATGACAATGGGAAATTCAGGCCTGAAAGCATCAAAAAAATTGCTTCTTAAAAAGCATCTTATTTTGCTTAAAACTCCCTTGAAACTTATATATTCGGTCCCAGCAGTACAAGAGCTAATGAAAGAGCTAATTGACTTAACCCGTTGAACACGAGATTATTATGCTACTGCGCTGTTTCTGAAACCAGATTATTTTTATGACGTCATAGTTATCTCATGCAATCAGACCCGAGATCTCCGGGCCTCGTATCTGAATGGTCTCCATAAATCACGGAGATCTCCGGGGCTCGTCACAAACGGGTTAAGATCCCAGCAGTACAAAAGTTAATCAAAGGGAAAAGTTAGGAAAGTTGATCGTCACTCACCTCCTGCCACTGCATGTGGCTTAATGACACAGCATGTGCAATCAGAGAAAGTGGCTGTATTTTTCCGGCATACACCTCTTGAGGGGAAGAAGAACTCTATTTCTCTCGCTGCACTGCCTGGAGAGTCTGAGCCGTGACATGCATTCCTGGTATTATCTGAAAAAAAAATATACATAAAATATATTTAAGAGATAGAATAATGCAGATGTGAAAACATAGTAATAAAAGCAAAAACATTTTATAAGTTTGTACATGACATGAACTGGCATAACCATTTCAACATACGTTATCATGTTCTCAATCCTTATCCCGTCGGTACCGATTATATTCGTTTTTTACATTTTTTTATTAGCTCATTGCATATCAGCTTTCAAACATGTTGAAGATAAAGCGTGACATCAAGAAGTAAGAATTTAAAATTAGTTAACCTACATTTTGTCAAATTCGAATAATTTTAACTCACTTGAAGTTGTGGATCGCTTCAGGGAGACACAACTTCGAGTGGGTGAAATTCCAATTGGATAATTTGGCGTTAAAGGGTTAACCCTTAAAACGCCAAGTTAAAAAATTTAAATCTTGCCCAGTTTAAGTTGTGTCCAACTGAGTGAGAATTAGTCATATTTTTTTAATTGGAGAACAACCATTTGAAAATCTTGATGTTCAATTAAACAGCTCATTTCATTCCCAATAACAGTGACTTAACCTGCTAATAAAACTGAAATCTGTAGATGTCAGACTTAGCAGTCTACAGTCGGTCCCCGCACTGGAAAAGTAATATATATAATGTCTGTAGACCCATAATATAGGTATTAAAATGAAGAAATTATTATGACACGAACAGGGGCATGGCAAAGATGCATGTGCGTCCACATGGATTTGGGAAAAATCATTGGGGGGGGGGGGGGGTAGGGTCCGCAGTGCCCCCAGAACCCGCAGCTGTTCCTCAATGATCACTTCCCTCACCTGAAGTCAATTCATCATCACCTGACGAATATAATGGGTTTTTTTTAATCGTGTAATAATAATCATGATAATAGTATAACACAAACATAATGTGCACGACTATATATCTGAGAAATTTATAGTAATTCTCAGTAACTCTAACTATATACAAAGAAAGTACTTAATTAACTCAGTAAGTGTTATAGAAGAGGCTTAGAGCCAAGAGGTGATGACATGCAGATAGTTTGATGATTGCTCCTTCTTAACAACTAACATGTGCAATGTTTTGCTTTTTCACAATCATACTAAGGAGGACCATTGAAGAAACTTTCAGAAATACAAGTGTTGCTGTGTACCCGGTAATCAAAGTTAGCAATTTAACTGTCAGTATCAAGCAACATTCTTGTTTATATTGGCATGTGTTATGTTCAGAAGACTGTGGAGCATATTTTGCCATCAATTACTCCCCCTCTTTAATGCCAGTAAAATCTAACCGTGGATAAAGTTAGGAAAAGTTTATTGGAGATTATTAAACCATTATATCATACCATACTTCATCTGCGTCTACTCAATTAAGCTATTTTGATAATTTATTATTAAAATGTGTATTAAACATTATATTGAAGCCCTAATACAAACAAGTAATCCTTAATTTTAAAGCCGATGTTGACAATATATATAAATAATTTATCATACTAGATTTAATGATATATGCTGAAGATATCAGACACAAATCAGATTCAGCATGGATAGCTCACCAGCATGGCTGGATCACAGGAGTGTTCGAATGCGGATTGATCCACATCTCCCTCTCTATATATCACATAACAAAAGTAATAAACCAACCTGTGCCAAATCTGGCTCTGATAGAACTGGGCTTATCACTGCGAGCCACAGAGGAGTCTGTCGGCCCAAGCAACTCTCGCCACCTAGATATCGCTCCCTCTCCACGCATTTCAAATGCAAGAACAGGACCACTTGTCATGAAATCTACAAGTGTGCTGTAAGAAAATATTGAATAAATCAAAATCGAGTGTAATGTTAAATTATGGTTAATTCTGCACATAATTATATTCTGTTTGTCACAGGTTCTGGTGAATTCTCACCTAAACCTTTCAGAGCGGGGACCGTCTTTATACATCAGAATCTGACGTCTGTAGACGTCAGATTCTGACGTATAAAGACGGACCCCGCACTGAAATAATTTAAATATTTGTAAGGGTGGTAGACCCATAACATAGCTATTCAAATTAATAGGAAAAAGCTAACTAAGACATTTAACTTTGGTCTCTATGGTTTATACAAAAAATTCAGCACTTTAAGGGTTAAGATTGTTTCCACATGTCCTGGTTAACTCACACTTAGCATTCTTCAAAAATTCAAAATGTCCACATTGAATTACTTGCAAAAATTAACATGCACCACACCCTATTTTATCCATGTCAGTACATCATACTTTATTTAACCCTTGAAACGCTGAATTTTTTTGTGTAAACCATTGTGAAAATATTATTCAGCTAATTTATTTGAATACCTATGTTATGGGTCTACACCAATTTTAAACATTTTTTACTCTTGCAGTGGGGGGATCGACTTTAGGCGTCATAATCTGACGTCTTGAGACGTCAGATTTTGACAACTGTTATCACAATACTAACTTGAAGAATCCCTTATGTTGATGCTCAGAGTAGAAATCCATCGCCTCATCTCTGCTCAGGCTGCACATCTTAAGTCGTCCAATGCGGAACCCAGACTGATAAATGGCCTCCATTATCTGTCCTACTTTACCGACAGCATCTGGCTTAATGATACCTAATGTGCTACAAATAAATACAATTACAAAATATTAAAAAGTGTATGTTGACAATTATCATATTTTTAGCATTTTAAGCCCTCGCGATGCATTAAAGCATCATTTTACATCCCTGAAAACAGACTTAATTTTCCAACAAATAGGGCTTTTAAAACGAAAATTTCCATGAAACTGGTTTGCCAATACATGGTAATTTTCATAAATTTTTAAACCACATCAAATTATCTTCATTCACTACAAGTCGAGAATTGCGATAGCAATTTGCGGCTTGTAGTGGATGAAAATGACAAAGGTAAATTCAGGCCTGAAAGGGTTAAAGAGATAAGTTTAAGTTATAGAATTGAGCTTTTTTAACCACATACAATTGTTTCTCCCTACCACAACCCACAACAGCAGATTTTACTATAAGAATTTTTCCACATAGGCCTACAAACCTTTCCATTTTCGCATTCAATTTACGTCTTGTGAATTCATCTCCATAGTCAACACAATTCAGCTGGCGACTCATTATGTTCATGGTTTTTCCAATGTACAGGTCTTCCAAAGCGACCTCTGTTTTAACACGCCTTAGGAAGGGGCGTCTGTTCTTTGGGTCATACTAAAACAGGAAGAGTTTAATAAATGAATGAGATGGGCTATTAAAATAGGCCTACTGAAGTTATTATTTTTACTAATTAATTGGAAAAAAGTGATAGTGAAAAATCAAACAAATTTAAAATCAAGTAAATAGAATTTTGTCAAGCATTTTTTATACATTATATATTACTTAATTTAATAGATAAACAATAGGAAAGAAAATAAAATCATCCATACCAAATTCATTGTTCAAAAATATGGCAGTGAAATTTATAGTATTTAGTAACAAAAGGATTTGATCAGCTGAAAGACAATTTAGCTTACCATTTCTAATGTATTGTCACTTGGGAAGAAGTTCAGGTAATATTGCCTGACCAGGGCAGCATGTGGGTCATACCACTCCATGATGAAACAAAACCTCTCATCTTCAGGCTGAAATAAATCACAAAGTATATATGGTAACTAATATCACAAATTTATCAGTCTTTAAACCTCCAGAGTGGGGATCGACTTTAGTCGTCAGAATCTGACGTCTGTAGAGGTCAGATTCTGACGGAAATCGACTTTATTGTGACGGATTCTGATGGCTAAAGTCGATCACCGCACTGTGAGAGTAAAAATAATTATAAAAATAACTATAACGATCTTAGACCCATAACATAGGTATTCAAATGCACCAGAAAGAGCTAACAAAGACAATAATGATTACCCGGTTTTTCAAATTGAAAAAAAAACCTTGTATTGGACCGACGTCGAAGACCAAAGTTGTACAAATGTTATACAAATGTTTTGTGTTTGCTGGGATGTACATGCGTATTTTCAAAAGTTGTCATTCTGGATGTCTACAGTTGACGTTTATTTATAAATACTATAAAAATACAAATAAATACAATAATTATTAAATATCTGTTTTATATTATTTTTGAAAGGCTTAGCATCAAGCCTTTAATTGATATACATGTATAGAAAAACACTTGTGCATGTGTGCATAATATAAATCAAAAGTGTATTTTTAGGATGTGTCATACTTTTATTGCGTGGTGATTATAGTTCCACACTTAGAGAAATGATGTTGAAAACTTGATATATCTGTGATTTTAATAATAGCACTTATTAAACACTAAATACAAAAGCAAAGTCTTGGAGATGTCACCAATTTCTGACAATGATATGGTGTGCAAAATAGTGTTGTGTGGGAAACAACACACTTTGTATGAGCAAGGAGTGTGATTTGCACTACGCCAAGCGTTGCCTTTGTATGTGTACTTTGTAGGAGAAGTGCAGTTCTTTCTACGCCTCAACTTTGTTTCAGGCGTGGGTCGGTGTGTGTGTGCGCGATTGCACGCCTAATATCATCAGCACTGCGACATACTGGTACATACTGGTACATGCTGTGAAACAAAATCACAGTAATTTTATGTCACCTGAAGTTGTGGATGGCAACACCCAGACTGAGCTTCAAGCGACTGAAAATTTAATGTGATTATTCCAATCCACTGAGGGTTATTTCCAAATAGATTATTTTCTCAGTACTCACTTCAGCCTGTTGACGGTCAGCAAATATCAAGAGAAAATGAGCAATTATCACATTGATAATATCATGACTCGACCTTTTACATATATCAAGGTGGAGACTTACTGAACATTTTAAGTGACATATTTTTTTTTGTGCACATGCATAATTCTAATTAAAAAGTGTTTGTTTTCAAGATCAGTCTTACTGTCATTAAGTGGTGGCGACTATAGTTACACCCTTAGAGCACCAATGTTGAAAATATGATATTTCTGTGTTTTTATGGTAATTATTTAAATTTTAACTTTTCCAAAGCAAAGTACCGGATATGTCACAAATATCTGACACAAAATGTTGTGATTTTTTTTTAAACCAACCTCGGTAATTTTTGGTCGCTTGAAGCTGTGGATGGCAACACCCAGGCAAAGCTAATCAAGCGACTGGAAATTAGAAAGCGATTAGCCCAGTGCTCTTAGGGTTAATTACCAGTAGATGTTTGCTCAATACTCACTTCAGCCTGTTGATGGTCAGCAAAAATCAAGAGAAAATGAGCAATTATCACATTGATAAGATCATGACTCGACCTTTTACATTTGGTTGAAACTTTGAACCTAAGTGACATATTTAAAAAAATATTTATAATATAAAAAAAAGAAACTTCAATGCAGTAAAATAAGGACGCTGGTATGTTATTATTTGATGTAGACACTTCATACATACACATAAATTACGATTATGGTAAGTTATAAAAATCTGGAAATTTACATTCACAGTGGGAAGGAATTACTACATAGCATTTCACAGCTTTTATTGATTAAAAATTTGATAAAACACTAGGTTATTCAGGTTTAAATTTTTTAACCTTTTGCCTGAGCACTACTGGTAGGCTATGTCATCTTATCAATTTAAATTTTCACCAACTTAAAGTTGTGTCTTGCACCCCAACCCACAATATTAGGTGGGTGAAAATCACACATATATTTGTTTAATTTGACACCAAACATGTAGGAATCTTGATGCTTAACCCTTTCAAGCCTGAATTTATCGTTGTCATCTTCATCCACTACAAGCCGCAAATTGCTGTCGCAATTCTCGACTTGTAGTGGAAGAAGATGATTTGATGTGATTTAAAAATTGATGAAATTTGCTATGTATGGTAAGTCAGTTTCATGGGAATTTTCGTTCTAAAACCCCTAATTGTAGGAAAATTGAGACTGTTTTCGGGGAAGTAAAATGATGCTTTAATGCATCGTGAGGGCTTAAAGGGTTAAGTTAAACACTCATGTCATTCCCAATAACCGTGATTTAACCCTTTCAGTGAGGGTTTGCCAAATCTCATGTCCGGACGCCCGGGGCTACTATATTTTCACTATGGGCTACCAAAATTTGTCTATTTTTACCTCTATAATAAGTAGTCCAGTAGCCCGGAAAGTCATCCGGGCTACCAAACACAATTTAAAAAGATTTGTCAACCCCTGGGGAAATATTGTCATTATGATACATAAACCCTTAGAGCACTGATGTCACTACAGTAGACATTCTATGTTTTAATAGCAACTGTATAATCAGTTGTTAAAAATAAAATATGCTTTAAATTTTAAACACTGATACACTGTATGTTGGGACTTAAATTTTGCAAATCTGATTAATCGCAAAATTTTCAGTCACACGAAGTTGTGGATCACAGTAGCGAGACACAAATTCAAGTGACTGAATAGCTCAGTGATCTAAGGGTCGACTCTTACACCTTCTAAGCGTGACTGGTCATTTCATCTGTTTTATTTGCTGCTGAAATCACTGTCATTGTGAGCAAAAGGAGCGTCTAAACATCAAGATTTGCTATTTTTGTTTAATTTTTGCCCACTTGGAAACAATGGCGATACACAACTTCAAATAGGTGAAAACTTAATTTTTTTTAATGTAGTGGTGTGAGGGTTGACATTCATGTCTTTTTCATTTAAAATTACCATGACATGCATTTTATTACGCTAAGCACTGAGTACTGCAGATTTACTCTACCTCATAAAAAAGTTAGGATTCAAGGGTCAATTTTAGGCCGTTCTGGCGCTCAGTTTTGCAAACAGAACGGTTGGTTTGACCAGCAACATTACGTAATAAACGGCATACAGTCTAGATGATAGTTTTGTTCAGCGAATCAGCAGTAATCAGCAGTAATGTTGCTACGGATCGATAAGTTTTGGTTCGTGGTCGGCTTATTTCTCAGGCTATCCTCCCAAAAAATGTAATAGTGGGCAAATGATATTTGTAGTTCTAGGACTACATGGACTATACAGATTTTGAGCGAAATCAATAAATAAAAAAATGCGATATCGCGATCAGCATAGAGGCGTCCGCACCGCCGATGTCGTAATTTTTTATTGGCCAATTGGCATTTAATCGACTCTTTTTTTCGGCTCGTGCTTGATTTATATTCTATCTTTCTAAAAATAAAGACAATCGAACATCAGTATTAGTAAAAGGGCTTCACAAATTCTCCGCAAAATTAAAAAATGAACAGCGAAAATATCGGGTTCTACAAAGCGTCGCCTAGTGCGCCGCATCTTAAAGCTGCATAACTGTTTTTCTTATTTTATTTTAGAGATCAAATCATAAACAATGGTGTTTTTTTTTTTGCTTTTACTCTTCTGGTTACCGAGTTATTAGGCTTTTAAGTTTGACAATTTGTCAACAATGCTGCCCCACCAAAACAGACCTGATCACTACGGAGTAAGATACACCATCTGTATAATCAGGACATTAAAAGTATCAAGTATCAGATAACGGGCATCATTGAAAAAGAATGGAACACGTTCAAACGTATTCTTATTTTGGAAGTGATGATAGGTACATTTCACGATACACAGTTTATTTTGTCATGTCATTTAGGCATATTTATGATTTGTTGCTTTGTGCGATATGGGGGAGACATCCATAATGTCATGTATAATTTCCGACCATGTGTGGAGAATGTCAGTATCTTTAAAAATAGGACTATCCTCTTTGTATAGTTCTTGTGTGGGCCAGTGTGGGCCAGTATCTGAGCCTTTGGCCCGCCACTGATCGAGCTGCTCTCACTTGACCTGAGAATTCGCACCAAAAAAACAGTAAACACGTAAACCATATTTTTCACTATTTTGATTTTGCGTGATTTTCTTGAAAAACATTTGCAGTTTTTTATTCGATACCTCACGGACATTTCAAAATATAGTGACAATGCTAATCAAAAATATCTGACTATTTTCTTTCGTTGTTGTAGGCATCACATGCAATGATATAAATTGTGAAATGCGGTGAAATAAAATAAACTATTGTAAAAAAGCAGCCTTTACTGTACCGGTAGCCGAGTTTCCAGCAAGCAAGAGACATTCACCCATTGATGGGGCAATGTTGGACCAGCGTCATAGAAGCTGGACCAACATTGAACCATCAATGGGTCAGTGACTCGTGCTTGCTGAGTTATTATCAGATTATAGGGGCTGACCTAGTCTTAGGACACTAACCAGTGGTTTGTGCGTCTTGGGATCGCAGACAACACCAGGCATTGATCCGATGTCGGACTAATTCGCGCCCATTGTCTATGAATCTGGCCCAACGTTATACCAATACGGCTCAACGTCTCATGTTTGTTATTAAGGGGTTTGATGTTGGTCTAATGTAACATTATATTGGCCTATAATTAATCACTATTACTTGCACATTGTACACCGACAGACTGATTTACCACACCATATAACTTGATGGTGTATCGCGTTGTGATCTAATCCAGCTACATTTACATCGATTTTGTGCATTTATAAAGCCTTTAAAAATATAGGAATGATTGTTTTGAACATTATAGGTTATTTCTGTCGAAATAAACAAAACAGTTATGCAGCTTTAATTTGTGATTGGCCAAATAGCATTTAATCTGCGTTGGTTATCTGCATGTAATTGGCTCATTTAAAAAAATTCAGAGATTGTAATATCGCCATTAGTAGAAAGGCTTCAAAAAGAGTCAGCAAAATTAAGAAATAAACGGCAGAGATATTGCAATCTATAAAGTGATGACTGGTGCGCCGGCATCGTAATTTTCAATTGGTTAATTGTCATTTAATCGGAAATTTTTATCGGCTTATAGTTGGCTCATTTGCCATTCTATCTTTCTAAAAATTCAGATATTGGGAAATGGCTATTAGTATTCTAGACCAAGGGCTTTCCAAATCTAGTGAAATTAATAAATCAACGGCCCAGATATATTGATCTACAAAACGACACCCTTTGCGGCGAAATTGACATTTTTGATACTCTCTATAGGTCATACGCCCACGTTTTCTGCCATTAAAAAACAAAAAAATTGTGACAAAAAGATATTTTTTCAACTCTATTCAACTTTGCGGCGACTATTTGTGACAATTTTTTGCCATATATATGTACTAAAAATTGCCTGATCCTTTCTTGTCATGCATGACGACAGGTGCAAGTCATTCATCATTAGAGCGGTGGGCGATATTATGGGAAATTCACAAATATCGATAGGCCTATACATAACAAAGAAAGGATTTTGCAAATGAAAATAATTTTCAAATAAAAATTATATTTGGATATTGCCAGATATTTTGGTGAGTTGAATCATAGTAAAAAAAAATTTCAGTCAGTAAATATTTCTTAAATGGCGTAAAACGTGGTTCACGATATTGGGCGTATGATCTAGACTATACGGATATACTATAGCCAGGCATCTAGGCCTAATTTTCGTTGGGGGGGGGGGGAGCCTAGTCTTATTGACATTTAATCTGTGTGGAGCATAGCGCAAGAGTCCATAGCTTGGACTACCTGGCCTGGGGCTGGGCCCATCCCACAAAGAATCTTAAAATTAAAATGATCTTAACTTTCTCTTATTTGCTTTTATAGAATAGTTAAGATGATCTTAACTTTTCTAACGCAAATAAATATAAAGTTAGGATGATCTTAATTTTAATCTTTACAATGCTATGGGCAAAAATAAACCAAGCGCAGCCTGCTGTGGGCAACTATCATGACTATAGTCGCCAAGTTATATCTTTGAGAAAAAAACTAACTTTATTTTTTTAAAAAATTTTTTCACTTTTGTTAAATTGTGATGTCTTTCTATGTGCGCTTGAAAGAAAGCTAACTGATTGATTTTGTAATAAAATGGCTTTTAATATCAGCTGTTCATCAGATGTTTTTTTGAAGAAAAAATGTGCCAGATAATACTTAGTAGGAAACCACACATGCTGCAAATTTTATGCAGCAGTGGGTCAAGAAATTCTTTGTGGAATGGGCCCCTGGGCCTGGCCCTGCCCTGGCTGGGATTGATTTTAACTTTTCTAACTGAAAATGAGCTCTCGGAAGTTGGGATAGGATCAAAGTTAGGATTCTTTGTAGGCTAGAGGTAATAAGCGACGCATCCCACAAAACATCTTAAAATTAGGATCATCTTAACTTTCTTTTATTTGCATCAGAAATGATCTTAACTTTTCTAATGCAAAGAGGGAAAGTTAAGATGATTCTAATTTCTAATAAGCGACCCATCCCACAAAACATATTTAAATTAGGATCATCTTAACCATGTTAACTTTATCTTATTTGCATTAGAAAAGTTGAGACGATCTTAACTTTTCTAATGCAAATAGGGAAAGTCAAGATGATTCTAATTTCTAACAAGCGACCCATCCCACAAAACATCTTAAAATTAGGATCATCTTAATTTTCTCTTATTTGAATTAGAAAAGTTAAGATCATCTTAACTTTTCTAATGCAAATAAGAGAAAGTTAAGATGATTCTAATGTTAAGGTAGAATTAATTCAATCTTAAGAGACTTAGGCCTAGGCTGTAGGCGTAGTGGGATGGGCCCAACCTCAGAGGAAGTGCCCCTGGGCCGGCCCTGGGTGTGGGGACTTGCCTTACCTACCACCCTGGCCCCTGCCTGCCACTCACATGACCTGGGCCAGCGTTCCTGACAAGGTCAAGGGCTGCCCCAGCCTGGCTCAGGCCACGGCAGTCACTCACTCAGTGGCTCACGCCGTCACAGACACTGCTGCCGTGACCCGCGACGGCATGACTGCGTCACTCCGTCAGACTCCGATGACAAGCCTTATACCCGCCGTCAAACTAACTTGTATCTCATGTTTTTTGCTGATTTCTCAGTAAATTCTTAATCGATGAAATTTTGCAAGGACTATTTTCAAGTCACGCGGCGACTACCGTGAAATTTTCATAAATAAATATTAGACTATATAGACTAGTTCAAAAGTTAGTTTGACCATATTGACATGTAGTAAATTTGTAATTACGATGTCCCTCTATAAACCTATTAAACTGGTTAAATTCTTAGCCCTGAATTGCATTTCATGCCAGATGGTCTAACTTTTTAGCAATACAATATTTTCTGATAAAAATTGCACGCAGCACGGTAGTCGCCGCGTGACTCGACAACGGCCCTTGCAAAATTTCATGAAAATCGGTTGAGAATTGATTATCTAGGCTAGATCTAGAATAGAATAGAATTTTATTGACTCGCTGCGAGCTAATTCTGCAGCTGTTTGTGGTGACCTGCTCACAGTCACAGGGCTATAGGTCATACGCCCAATATCACGAACCACATTTTTCGCCATTTAAAAAATATTTACTGGCTGAAATTATTTTTTTTTACTCCTATTTAACTCACTAACATGTCTGACGATCTCCATGTATAATTTTTGTTTTAAAATTATTTTAACTTGGGAAATCCTTTCTTTGTTATGTATAACGTTTTTCCCGAATTTTACCTAATATCGCCCATCGCTCTAATGATGAATGACTTGCACCTGTCATCATACATGACAAAGAAAGGATCAGACGATGTAAAGTATTTTTTGCCGAAAAAACGACAGAAATTGGCGCCGTATAACTCGGCAAGTTGAATGGAGTTGAAAAAAATATAATTTAGTCACCAAATATTTTTTAAATGGCAAAAAACGTGGTTCGCGATATTGGGCGTATGACCTATACTCACCGTCAAATTAACCAGGATCGCATGATTTTTGGCAATTTCTCCGTCAATTCTGAACCGATTTTTTCGAAATTTTGCAAAGGCCATTTTCTATTTAAATTCTAACAGCTGTAAAAATTTCGCAAAATTATATTTAATATTTCAAAAGTTAGACCATCTGACATGTGATAAAATTCTAGAATTAGTTTAATGGGTTTATAGAGGGATGTCGTAATTTCAATTTATTACATGTCAAATGGTCTAACTTTTGAAATACGATAGATCTATATATAATTTTACGAAATTTTCAGAATTATTGGGATTCTGTTGAAATATGATTGTTACAAAATTTCATGAAAATCGGTTGACAATTGACAGAGAAATCAGCGAAAAACATGCGATCCTGGTTGATCACTTTTAATGTGACTTTGGGTATAGCTATAGGCCTATATACTATAGCCTACGCCTACTAACTGTTACAGTATCTCCAAGCCTCCATGGGCATGAACCTGAAGGCTGAAGAAGCGAGCATCCACCTATTTCCCCACTCCCGTGGAGCCGTACTGCCGTAGGCCTAACACTAGTAACAGTTACTCCCTCCCACTTTCTATTTTTTATATCTAACGTTACTTCACTCCTCCCGCTAAGTTAGGCCTACATTGCATTAATGCAATAATGGGGTCCACACCCTTGCCTTGGAAGGCTTGGTCATTGGATCAGTCCCTCTCCCTCTTCTTTGCTTCGTCCCTGTTCATGAGTTGTATAGTCTAGCCTGGTTAACCTGAGAGTAAGAGTCCTCATAGCACCATCTGTGCTGAGAAATCGGCGTCGGCGATAAACATGCGATAACGTTTTTATACTTATAGGCTAACGTTACACAGTAGCCTAACAGTAGGGGAGAGGCGGGTTAGTTGAGCCACTTTTTACAATATTTCCTCTGGTGTTTTCCCAGTTGATCGCAGAATGGTTGAAACATGACTATATATTACATATATATCCAACATCAATGAAAAATGAAAAGAACCATTAAAAAAAAAGTTATGGATGCACAACTGAGAGTGGTGAAAGTGGCTCAACAAACCCGCTGTATGGGGTAAGTTGTGCCAAGCAAGGGGGTAAGTTGAACACCTATGGTAAAAATTTACAATTGATAAATGTACATGCCAAAATGTTATTTTTTGTCCAGAAAATGCAAAAATAGAAAAATAAACACTTTAGTACATCACAAAAGGGTTAAATTTGTTGACAAATCTCCTCCAAGTCCCAAGTAATACAATCGGTATTATAGCCTGTATTGATGCATGGATCATTGTTTTCTTGTATTTATTAAGAAGATATATACTATTATTATGTGTGTTTATTATATTGACCTATTATATGATGTCATTTGTTACACTATCACATTTTACAATAATATATTATATTCCCACTGGGGTATGATGAGCCATGTCATGGGGTGAGTTGATCCACATTTTGTAATATGTATTTACCTACTGGGGTAAGATGAGCCATGAATGGGGTTAATTGAGCCGGTTGATCAACTTACCCCATCTTATTTGGCTCAACTTACCCAACAACAGCCATATTGTATATACTCGCTGTCAAATTAACCAGGATCGCATGATTTTCGGCGATTTCTCCGTCAATTCTGAACCTATTTTCTTGAAATTTTGCAAAGGCCATTTTCTATTCAAATCTTAACAGCGGTAAAAATTTCGCAAATTTATATTGAATATTTCAAAAGTTAGACCATTTGACATGAAATAAAACTCTAGAATTAGTTTAATGGGATTATAGAGGGACGTCGTAATTTCAATTTATTACATGTCAAATGGTCCAACTTTTGAAATACGATATATAATTTTACGAATAGATAGACTATTAGGATTCTGCTGAAATATGATTGTTACAAAATTTCATGAAAATCGGTTGACAATTGACCGAGAAATCGGCGAAAAACATGCGATCCTGGTTGTTCACTTTTAATGTGACTTTGGGTATAAAATGTAAAATTTTGTGACATTTCAATGATCCAAGTTGAGTGTTACATTGACATAGGCTATCTTTATGTATTTGACTGCCTAGCCCTATACTATAGCAAGAATTTACAGAATCCTTACTGCTTCCGTAATCACTGGTAATATTAATGCAAACATTATGATATCTGAATTCTACTGAGTACAGCCAAAAATGCATTTTTGAACCACAAAACTCCCCAGGGTTCGTAATAAGGGCTGAAAGTCTGGTTGTCCAACGGACAACCACATTCTTAAAATGTGGTTGTCCGTCTGATTTTCTGGTTGTCCGCATGCCTTTGCTTAGGGCGTCTTCTGCTAAGCCTAATCCTGGAAAGAGTGATATTTTGCCATCTTTCTGTACGGATCAGTTTTAGTGCCTAGGCCTATATTGTGATCGACCTGAGACGGCCAACTTTCTGCTTAACACGTCTTACGACCTTCAAAATTTTGCAGCATTAACAGACTTCGAGCTAATTTTTATTACATATTTTTTGTTTGTGCAGTTAATTAGTGTCAATCATTATTTAATATTATGTAGGCCTATATGTTTGTAAAACAATTTTGTAACCTATTATAAATCGCTTAATGTATTCAAACTAGGCCTACGTGACTGCAGTCTGTGGCTTTGATTCTTAGCAGTGCTATATTTGACGCGATAACGGCGGCACCGTTGACATGGATAGACCTACACTGTTGTAAAAAACTGGCCCAGCGTTCGGTCAATACAGACGACGTTGGAACAATATTGAATCAGCATTGGACTGGCACTCCTAATTGGGATAAGATCGGTTAAAACATGGAATAGTAAATATATCCATGCTTAAAAGTAGTGGAATAGAATTTGCATAAACTAGTTGAGAATGACAATGCAGATGAGTATCTCACGATCTATCGTACCTACCATATGAATGTACCGGTACACCAACTGCTTACCACATGCATGGCTGTTCCTTTTTGTTGCGATCCCCCCTATCAAATGTTGATTATCAAGACATACCTGCATTTAGCATGTTTAGCAAGTTTAACACACAAGTCATAATGACAGGAAGGGGAGGGAAGACAATAAAGGAAACAGCCCCGAGAAACAGAAACCTGGGGATTCCCCACTGACTAGAGTAGAGGAATGTGTGTAGGCATTGCGATATCAATGAACAAGTTTATATGTGGCTTCAGCAGTTATTCATTGCAAATGTCGCATGTTAAGCCTTTTTCAAGAAAACTTATTGTTCTGTTTAGTCCTAAAATTTAAATACTACCACAAGGCATTGTAAACAGTCAGACGCACATGACAGCAGACAACATTAAAGTTAACTCTGTCTCTGATATGACGCTACTTTGCTGTGTGCTGCGTGTCACGGTACGACGTATATATCAGCGTGTTCAGTGGCAAAATTGTTTCGGGGATAAACATGGTTGTCCGTACGGACAACCAAAGTGTTCCAAAAATTCATATTTGGTTGTCTGTGACGGTTTTTGGTTGTCTTGGACAACCGGACAACCACTATTACGAACCCTGCTCCCTACCTGCAAAATGATCTGTGCTCACAACGTGGCCATGTGAATGATATCACACTTAATCACCAGGTGGTGTTCAAACTTTCTTAAAATCCCATGTGTAGAAATGCGAGGGGGTGGATCAACTAACCCTGTGCCGTGGCTCAACTAACCCGAATCTCCCCTAACACTAACAGTTAGTCTGAGGGAATCTGACTTGCTGGTGTTCGGTACCCTCCACAGCCATTCATCAGGGTCTGACCACGGACTACTAACAGTAGGCCTAGGCCTAACACGTTATAGCCGAGTAAACAACGTCTCTGGGCGAGCGCAGCGAGCCGATCAGCGCTAAACACGTTACACTTATAAAGAATATAGTTACAGTTGTTACACAACTTAAAAGTCTACAACAAGACAAGTTAATCTGACGGCGGATATAAACTCTTGTTTCAAGTGTGTTTAGCCTAAATACGTCACATTATGCTACTCTAGTCTATTGTCCAGTACATATTCTTACCATTATTGAATATTGTTGTGTAGCGACTAAAGTTCGTAAACGATATGAAATCAACGATTTATCTGAGTTGTTTTAATGTTTACAAGCGATTTAAGATCTAGATCCAAAAATCAAGTCTCTGCAGACCGTTGTTCTTGGCAACGGTCGTCCAATCGGAGTCCACGAGTTATTTTGCACAATTTATATCTACGATGTCTCTTATGGGAACATTGAATTAATGTAGCCCAGTGCTACTATCCTAGCTACCGTAAGACAATATTTAGGCCTATGAAGGCTACGGTAATCTATTACTACCGACACGTTATTATAATAATAATAGGCCTTGAATATAATACACTTATTTAGTTATAAATAAGTGAATCCGAGATTCTTTATAAAGTAAGTAGGCTTACTTTGCAATAGGCACCACGAAAAACAGCAATTTATACTTTTTTTAGTTTTAGAGGACAGAATTATTTTGGTAAATTTGTAGCGTATGTTTTTTGTCAATTTTCAACCGATTTTCATGAAATTTTGTACAGGCCATTTTTATATGTTCTAACATCATTAAAATGTACAAAATAATTATGCAGTAGGCCTAGGCCCCTATTCCAGACGTTAGACCAGTCGACATGTAATAAATAAAATTATGACGTCCTTCTATAAACCCATTACCCGGTACATTAATTCTGGAATTTTATTAGGCCTACATGTCAAATGTGCTAACTTTTAAAATATTCAATATAATTTTGCGATTTTTTACCGGTGTTAGGACATGACTTGGAAATGGCCAGTGCAAAATTTTACTATTCGCTACTACAAATAATACTTCAAAATATAATTTCTATTTTTATTATAACATTATCATGATTATTTCAGATCTGCATAGTGCATAAAAACAAAACAAGATAACGTAGAATCACAGACCTCTAGATATGGACTTTCAACTGGCGCGAGATCGTTGTGAACTTACGGCGTGCATGCACGGCTAGGAAAAGGGATAACTGATTTTCGGTCTACCTTTCCTGCTGTCAATTTATGTTTTTCATAGGCTCGATAGGCAAGTAATTTGGGCTATTATGTCACTATAATTTAAATTACTGAACCAGCTAATTGTTCTTTGATCTTTGAAATTATACTCCAGCAGCACCTCCTATGTGGAGTATCAGGCTGGAGGGGGGAAAGGGCTGGTAGACTTAGTCAACCAGCTGACTCTTGAACGCTGCCACAGTTTTTGATTCTATGGCAGCTGCCGGAAGAGAATTCCAATCAGGGATAGTTCGATGCCAAAAAGAATTTTGTCCCAGTGTGGTGTTAGCTCTAAGATGTTTATAGGCCTGATTGTGCCCACCACGTGTTCTTCTGTCCGCTGGGATTAAACGGTCATTGATAGGAATTTCGACTAGCTCATTTAAAATTTTGAACATGCTTACAAGTCTAGAATTTTTACGTCTTGTTTTCAAGTCAGTCCAGCCCAGGTTCTGAAGGAGAGATGTCACACTGGCTGTTTGTCTATAATTTTGGGTGACAAATCTTGCTGCTGATCTTTGAATTTTTTCTAATTTATCAATATCTTTTTGTCTAAAGGGGTCCCAAACTGCTGAAGAGTATTCTAAGGATGATCTGACCAGGGAGAAATAGGCAGTCTCCCTTAGTTTAGGGGGACATGCCTTCAGGTTCCTCCGAAGGAAGCCCAGAGTGGAATTTGCTTTACTTGTAATTCTGTTAATGTGGGCCTCCCATTCCAGGGTCTCGCTAAGGCAAACACCAAGATATGGTGTTGATGAAACGTTCATTAGTGTTTCGCCTTTAAGGGTGTACTCAAATTCCAGGTTTTTTTATCTCGGCCTGGACACCCTCAGGACCGAGCATTTCGAGGGGTTGAAACACATCCCCCATCGATCTGCCCAGTCCTGTAACGCAGATAGGTCTCTCTGCAGCTGCTCCTGATCTGCTCGACATTTTATCGGGCGATACAGGAGGCAGTCATCTGCAAAGAGGCGAATCTGCGAGGAGACCGTGGAAGGGAGGTCATTAATATAGGTCAAAAAGAGTAGGGGTCCGAGAACAGTACCCTGGGGCACCCCGGACCTCACGCGAGCTGATTCTGAAGAGCTGCCATCAACTACTACTTTCTGGGTTCTATTGGTCAAAAAATTTTGAATCCAATTAAGAGTTGTTCCCCGAATTCCATAGTGGTCAAGTTTGTGCAAGAGGCGTTGGTGGGGGACAACATCAAAGGCCTTACTAAAATCCAAGACAACAACATCTGTTTGTGTCTTGCTTTCAAAATTTTGAATAAATTCATCAGTTGTAATCAAAAGCTGGCTTTCGCATGAGTGTTTTGATCGAAAGCCATGCTGTGCGGGTGTTAACATTTTGTTTTCCGAAAAATGGGACATGATTTGTTTACAAATGATGTGTTCGAGTAATTTGGCACAAACACATGTGAGGGATATCGGCCTGTAGTTTGCCGGAGAGTGCCGATCCCCTTTTTTGAAGACAGGGGCAACATTAGCCTCTACCCAGTCATCTGGTAATTTGCCCGTCTGTAGAGATTGGTCGAAAATAATTTTAAGAAAGGGAGATATTTCGTTGGCAGCATTCTTCAGAATCAAGTTTGGGAGCTCGTCCGGTCCGGATGCCTTTCCGCCGTTTAAACCCTCAAGTAATTTAGTTACGCCTTGAACGGTAATTTTGAATTTAGGCATTTCAGTATTCGGTGGTCCTGGTAATTTAGATATATTCTTGGTGTCTTCAGAGGTAAAAACTGAGCAAAATTGGTTGTTTAGTATCTCGGCCTTACGTCTGCTATCTGAATGCAGCTGGCCGTTTTCCTTCAAGGGAGAGACACCATTTCCATCCTGACGTTTAGATTTAATATAACGCCAGAGTGGTTTTGAATTTTTTTGTTCTAAAGATTCAGAAAGTTTGTTTTCCAAAAAAGACCACCTGGCAGACCTGATGGCACGCTGGGTCTGCCGTTTACATAATTTATATTTTGCCCAAAGGTCAGCTTTATTCGTATGCTTGGCTTTGCTATATAAAGATGTTTTTTCCGAATAGATGCAATGAGTGATTTGGATAGCCAAGGTAGATTTTCCCGAGGGGAAGTCATTTTGGTTGGTATAAATTTGTCCAGGCATTGGTTTAGGATGGATTTGAGTTTCAACCAATTTTCATTAACAGAACGGCTGGGACTGTTTTCTGAAAAGGAGGTCCAGCAGCTCCTAATTTGTTGCCTGATAGCTTCCCAATTAGCCTTTTTGAACTGACGCACTGAGCGGGGTTTTGTACGACGGTAGGGTGGGTCAATATCCAGTTCGGTCACAACAGCACAGTGGTCCGAGATTCCAGGTACGCTATGAGAAGTTTTTATCAAACCGGGTTTATTTGTGATCAGGAGGTCCAAAATATTTTCTTCTCTAGTTGGTTCTTTGTGAATTTGGGCCAAGGCATGTGTATCTAGGCTTGACAAAAGCAGCTCGCATTGTGATTTGTTTGCTGCTTTAGGATTTACTACTCCATTGTCCCAGTCAATACCAGGCAGGTTGAAATCACCTCCCAGGACAATGGTCTGATTTGAATTTTTCGGCATGAGGTCTAAAGATTTCGCAAGTTCTTCTGAAGTACTAATTTTGGAGTCAGGAGGTCTATAAAAACACCCGAGGGTTAAGAATTTTGATGCCGATATCTGAACTTTAGCCCATACAATTTCACAGTTGGTTTCTAAATCAGGGAGGAGGGTCATGTCATAATGTTTTCTGACAGCAATAAAGACTCCTCCTCCTCGGGCTTTCGAATTTCGATCTTTACGCAAAACTTGGTATTCAGGAGGGAAAATTTCACTGGTAGTGGTATCCTTGTCAAGCCAAGATTCAGTGCCGAGGATGCAATCAGGTTGGTAGTAATTTAAAGATGCTAAAAAATTTGCTACTTTCCCCTTTAGGCTTCTGCAATTTATCAATAAAGTACGCCAGTTTCTTTGACGGTTTTTAGGCCTGTTCAAAATAATGTAACTTTTTATGCTTATGCTAATATATACAATAAAAACAATGACAATTGAGGTTTACAATTTGGGCCAGCGTCGAAGACGGAGTGCCAACATTGAAACAGCTTTGGGTGAATGCCCCGTGTTGGCTGGGTTACTAAGTCAGCATGTCAGTAGACCTTAATTCGGACAATTGTCATATTGAATTGAATACATGTATAGGCCTAGACCCCACATGTGCACTGAGAGATAGCACATTTTCACGAGAGAAGGATATTTTATATGCTTGGATGTTTTATTCTTGTTGTAATATTTAAATACTTCTGATACTGAAGCAGAAAGGAACTATTATAATTTATTCATTTATCGAATACATTTGTTACGATTTTAAAATAGTGATGTTAATCATTAGTTTGACTGTGAGTGAAATTGTGATCAACACAATGTTAAAATGTTAAATGTTAACATACCCAAGGATAATGATCGATAAGTACATGGGTGACTGTTTACAGCGGAAGCAAACTATCCCTTCTCTCGCCAATTCTCGCGGACGGTAGCTCCCACACATGAATCAGTGTCGTGAGATTTCAAGTTAGTAGTCCATGGCTAGAGGTCTATGCGTAGAATGATTAGTGGGACTATGGCATGCGATCCGAGACTGCCAATCCGCACCGAACAGTAGGCCCTATCAGTGACTGTCGTCTGCTTCAATTCGGACTCCACCACTGCAGTGTATCAGTGTATGACAATGCTGATCATATATAAATAAATATTTTATTATAACAAAAGACACATTAAAAATGATCAGCTAGGATCGCATGATTCTCTTTGATTTTTCAGTCAATTTTCAAAAAATTTCGTAAAATTATATGGATGTATTTCAAAAGATTTCAAAAATATGACGTACCCCTATGAATCCATTAAACTAATCTCAGAATTGCAGGTCTATTACATGCCATATCTTGTGTGATAAAAGACGTCAGCTTGTACCATCATATGATACCTGGTTTGTTGGGTATGAGTTGACATCACGTGTGTTACGAGTTGACATCTATTGGTGGTACGAGTTGACATGGGTACAACTGGACATGGGTACGAGTTAACGTGGGGCAAGTTGACATGGGTACGAGTTGACTGTCACTCCCTGTGACAGTCACTTCACTTAGCAGTTTATTATAACGGCTTCAACAATTGAGGAGAAACCAATTAAATGACGTTTTCGTGAATTTATAATACTAATATTACAATATTAGCTTTATTTATCGAGGGTGGAGGTAATGAGCCATAGCTCATCTGCCTTGGGCCCGTCAAGGCTAAACAAATATAGAATAAAATATGGAAAAAAATAATCTACTGTAGATCTGGTAGGCCTAATATTCGCAAGATTTTAATTTTCGAGAGGAGCACAAATTCGCGAATTCACGAATCTCGCAAAAATTATTATCATAATAGCGCTACTGGAACTAAAAAAAAAAAATTGCGAAAATTTAAACATGTGAATATTACCAGATCTGCAGTATATATATATAATTATATATGGATATTTATATAATGGTATATAAAACACATATGCTTTTAAAAATTGTGATAGGGTGGCATCTTTACGGCTCTGCGTACCAAATAAATACCATACTTTCAACCCTCAAAAACTTAAACTTTTTTTGGCGTTTTGAGAATGAATACCTTTTTCTTATTTTCTCAAAGTAAATTGTGCGATTTCAGTGGAAGTGGTGAGCATATCGGTCATGTAACTGGGAGTCATATTTTTTAGTGTTTTAATATAATATATACTAATGCGGCTTGACGAAATTGGACATTTTTACTAAGAAAACCGTTTATGAATTCCCTTGAAAATTTTGAATATTTCTGTGGATATGGGATGGTAGGCCTATAATCTACAACAAGAATTATTCTAGCTGTCATTTTATGTAATTTCATCAGGATGTTGATATATTTTCCAAATCCAGTTCCCCACACTGAACAACAATAGTAAAAGTGTAGCTTAACAAAGTAACTATAAAATGTTACACGTCAGGAAAGCGGAACAATTTTTTTTCGCAATATTGACAGCCTATAAAGAAGTATAAATCTGCCTGATCTTTCTAAGTTGAGGAGTCCATGAGAGATTCTCGTCAAAACGCAACCTAATAATTTTTCTTCTGTGCCCTGTTTTTTCTTATTTTTTTAAATACAGTGTGGTTGATTAGCGTCGAGATATTGAAATATCTTGCTTGTACAAGAGACCTAATATTATATAGGCCTGACGTATAAGTTAACCATGACAATTAAATAGTTTTGATATATAAGAGTACATATTGAAATTAAAATGTCTCTAGCGAGCGTATATATGTAAAAGACAAATTCTAAACACATATGGACATTTAGGTTCTTTATTTCGATAATGTAATACCACAACAATAAAATTTTATCGACTGTATGTAGAGATAAATTCCATAAATTAAAAATGTTTTTTTTTAAATGACAAATAATCTAGCCCCGCCGTATTTAACATCAATATGCCCGCCTAGAATTGTCAGCACCAGTAGATATGTGACTTGATACTCCCAGAGCATTATAAAGGCTAGGCCCTATACCCAGGTGCAAAACAACACTTTCCAAAAATTCTTTTTTTTGCCATCAACTGTAAAACACTGGAACGGCCGTGACATCGATGTGAGAAATTCAAACAGTTTAAATATCTTTAAAAATAATTTAAAATTATATTTTTGTTTTTCACCACCACCTAGTCATATTTACACCGGGTACCGTAAAGCATCTATCTACCATACTAGACTTTGACTTGGTATGTCATCACTGGCTGCTCATCTCTTTTCCTACGTATTGCTCATCTGATACGCCTTATTGTTTTTGTGGAGGCAGAGAAACCACTCATCATTTTCTACTTGAATGTTCCCATTATGTCACTCACAATAAAAGTGTCGATGATAACGGATTCAAAATTTGCTTCTGGAAATTATTTAAGCCTAATCGGTACATAATATATTTGTCCATATTAAAAAAAGCATGTATGATTTTTTATTAGGGATATTATTATGCTATAGCCTAGTGTTTACATTCAAAAGGAGTGATTACAATTAGGCTCCCATTTGTCTATTAGGCCTACACGTGTGATGCTGCTGATTGATAAGGATTTTGTTCTTCCTAGTAATTCCTGGCTAAATATTGGGTTATGAATCGACTGGTGACTCACAAAAAATGTATGTTCCTGAATGCATGAACTGATCGAATTAGGCCTTTAATAATGATCACTTTTCCGAACAGCCATGCATATCCCTCACATGATGTTTCTGAATTGAAGTCGCCGTCTACCCAACAATACTGGAACAGAAGCACGGTGTTTTTCTGAGTTACACCTTCCCTATCCCAGTAGTAGGAGCTTCTTTAATTAATCATGAAGCTCTTTGGTGTGGCGGAACATTGCTTATACTCTTGAACTTTTACCTCGTTGCATCCCAGCAAACACGACACATCGATGAAATGTTGGGCCAATGTTGGGCCAGAGTCGTAGACGGTGGGCCAACATTGGTTCAACATTGGATCGATGACCATGTGTCGTGTTCGGTGGGATGGTGGGCTACATGTGGTAGCCTACTCTAGCTAGCTATCGGAAGATTAATTTATGATATTTACAATTCAAATCTGCCTAATGCCTGCGCCATAGAATCCGATAAGATATGTCATATTGTGAACATATAGGCTACTTTCAGGGATGAGATGCTGGTTGCACACTGGGAACCGTACCACTAAACCTTATCACACAGTGATGAGTAGCCTAAGTCAGAAGGCGCTAACGGGCTTTCGTAGTTAGCAGCACAGTATTGTGAGCCGAGGACTAGCCCACTGTAAAATTTTGGGCCGTGGATTGTTGTAAGTGTTTACCCTGGATAATGAACCTTTTTTACCATGGCGGTGGACGAAAGCGATCTCCACTCGAGGTCCGAAGAAATGCACATATTTTTAAAATACGTAGTGAAAATTGGAATGAGCAGGCTATGTAATAGATTTGATGTTGCATATTTAAATAACTCTTTTATTGACCTGATTAATCGCGTATTCGATATGAACATCGAAATAAAAATCACACGTTTCCCAGGCTAGAGACGAAGAGAGACGCGATCATAGCACAAACAATCGCTAGGCGTCGCCGTCGTATGAATCCACACGTTAGTGGAAAAAGGTGGAAAACAAGACCATCTTGGGCCAAATTAAGAAGACTTGACCTACTTGTTTATTTCACCACAAAATAAACAATAGGCCTGTACAAATGATTCATAAACAAAATGAACACTACAAGCTAAGGGAACATCCATACTTTGAAAGTCGCAGGCATGGATGCCACCTGAGTAAATTATGTTTCAAACAATAATAATAAATAGATGATTTACAGTCGATGGACCTATTATTTTATATAAAACGAAATAAACAAAATAAAGACAATCCACGCTGTTTCGTAATTATGTAAGGACAACAATATATAAGAAAAACAGTATGTCCCTCACAATTATGTTGCTCGTCTTGAAATATACTTATGTGGTTTATAATGGCATATAAACTCGTTACTGAAAAAACAGCATAACAAAATATGGTGGAAATTGAGTGCGTAATTTAAAAACAAATATGAAATAACGCGAAAAATGACTCTTATTCGGGCTCGTTCACATGTATAGCAATTTGCTAACTGGCACAAAATAGCATAGGCCCTATTTCTCAATACAAGGTTGCTTAACATATGTTGAAAAATCTTTGATAGGTCTACTATGTGAGGTTATTTAATTTGTCTAAAATAATGAGTTTGTCTGTTTGTTTGTTTGTTTGTTTGTTTGTTTGTTTGGGTTAGCTAGCCCGCATGCAGGCTGCCCGGGCCTTCCGATAATTATCGATCGATCACAATCCCGCCTTTAGTCCAGTTGCTTTTTACTCGGAGCTGTGTATCACTAAGCCGGTGGGCCACATCAAGAGCCGAATTCAGTGCTCACAGACTTCCTTTGTACATCCACGGCAGCTAAAGCAACCATAGAACCCAATGGTGATCATGTGCATAGATGACGAGACTTTCCGCTTAAGACACCTTCTCATATACACAGGTTCCACACTGGAGAACTGGCGGAAGGATCAGCCCAACAGTCCACAGGTCCGTCTCAGGTGGCAGTCAGGCAGTTAGGCAGTCGAACTTCATTATAAGCAAAACGGCATGGGGATGAATGAATAGGAACCAACAAGTGTCTGCCAGAATAGATTCACCATAGCGGTATGACAAGCTTGAAGGAAATCACCATGCATACATCTCAAGACCGGCCATGATGAAGAAAACGGAAATCAACAAGTGTCTGCCAGAATTGATTCACCATAGCGGTATGACAAGCTTAAATTGATTCCCGCGCATACAGCCCAGAGAAATTACTAAGACCCGCTGCCCTACCTGTGAAACTTCTACGACCCGCTAACGGAAATCAACAAGTGTCTGCCAGAATAGATTCACCATAACGGTATGACAAGCTTAGATTGATTCCCGCACCTACATCCCTGTGAAACTACTTAGACCCACCGCCCTCCCTGTGGAACTTCTACGACCCGCTGCCCTCCCTGCGCAACTAGTAAGACCCGCTGCCCTCCCTGGGGAACTTTTACGACCCGTTGCACTCCCTGTGAAACTACTAAGACCCGCTGCCCTTCCTGAGGAACTTCAACGACCGCTGCCCTCCCTAAATATTTTTGTAGCACATTAACATATTATCGACCGTTAGATAACACTGGACTAAACTAATGTCTGCCTGGAATACAATACATGCATTCATGTTGGATGCTACTTAAAAATCAATTTTAAAAAAATTCAACAAATGTCAATGGTGCCCCGAGCTCTGGACATGGGGGTGGGGTACAGTGGACATGTCTATAGGCATGTTGGAGGGACTTCCTGTGTCAATCAACACATTTTTAATAGTAAAATGAAAAATAAAAAAGTAATATTTAAATGTAGAAACCTCTATTTTGGGGGTAGTGAGATTAAAAAAAAAAAAAATTCTCTGAGGACGGGGCACCATGGAAATTAATGCCAATAATAGGGCACCTTGGACACGTCCATGGTGCCCCAAAACATGTCCATTGTACCCCGTCCATGATGCCCCAGCATGACGATTGTTATAAGTGTAGCTTTAACTTGCTTAAGGTAGAATCTTCCATTATCGCCCATGGTTCTTGAAAAAACACAATTTTCACTAGCTATTATGCGATTCTTCTTTTAAATTAGTTCAAATGAGTCTTTAATGTATTACCAAAATCCGTGTATCACAAAAAATTACTTTAACCCTTCAAAAGCAAATATTTCGCCATAGCTTACACAAGCCTTGATGAATCACCACCAATTTTTCTGCTGAAATAGAACAGCTTAAAACCATTCCCTAGAGTGTTATTTTGTTAAAATTGGACAACGCACTTGGGCAAAAAGACAGATGTTCACGGTGCCCCGATGTCCATGGTGCCCAGGTCTCCCCTAGACTCTATATCTAATACATTTAGGCCTACGTGAAAAAACATGTTTGACTAGGCTATTTCGTATTTGGTGACATCCTCGTGTTGAATAGTTAATTGTGGACTGTAGCATTTGTTGCAAAATTAAAATTAGTATAATAATTTCGAAGAAGATTATTTATATATTAATAGTAAAATTGTATTTGTTGCAGATAATGAATGTCATGCATCTATTTTCAATATTCAAGTTTTTGAAAATAGGATTTGAGTGTGGATAGAACTTACTTTTTGAAACTATGCGAATAGCGTTCTTTTGTAGTTTATATATTCGTTTCGAGTCATATCGCCAAGCAAGTATACAATAACTTGAATGGGGAAGGATGAGAGAATTAAAGGCCCATATGGTAATTTAAGTAATGTTTTTTTCAGGGAGTTCGTATTTTAGTTTGTTTGTTATGCCTATGATTATAGAGATTGTATTGCTATATTAGTTGGACCCCTATATAGGCCTATGTTGTTTCCAATTTAGATGCTTGTTTAGCATAAGTTCTAAGTAGTTAAATTCGTCGACGCATTCTATGTTTGTGTTACTGATTGTCAATTTTGATATTTTGACGCGCTTTTGTGGTTTGTAAAAAAACATATTTTGATTTTTGTAAATTTAAGGTAGGCCTAAGTTTGTTTGACCTTAACCAGTGACTGAATTTCTGCAGTTCCATACTTATCATGTTATTGTTGAATGTATGGTAGTTGTGGTGTTTAAAATCAAATAAGTTTGCAATCAAGGTCGCATCGCAGGCATGAATTACAGATTTAAATATGCTGCTAGCTTTTGGGAAGTCATTTATATAAATGATAAACAAAAGAGGACCTAATATTGAGCCTTGTAAGACTCCTGTTGATAAATTTATAAAAGAACATTTAACACTGTTTATTTCTACACGTTGTGGTATATTTGATAAGTATTTTTTATTAGGTCTAAGGCACATACTTGAATACCGTAATATTTAAGTTTATTTATTGAAATTGGGTGGTCTAGCGTGTCAAATGCTTTAGATAGATCTAAGTACAGTGATATGAGAGTATGTCCTAGTTCCATGCGAATTATGATGGAATCAACAACATTCAACGCAGATATAGTTATGTGAAGTGTTTTTTCAGGAAGCATATGGCATATATACTGACACTCATAATACAAATTATTAGAAACAAAGTAATTATTGATTTGATTATAGATGACTCGCTCAATGACTTTTGATAATGCTGGTAAAAGAAAAATAGGACGACAATTTTCAACAATAGATTCTTGATATTATTTATATATAGGCGTACGTGTTTATACGCGGTGTTTTTGGACGGAGTTTTTGAAATGCAATATATGAAAAGATCCGATAGGCCACTGGTTAAAATACAGGCCGATACATCAGATACATTAGGTGTGAATTTACAATAAAAGTTGTCTATAAGGGCAGCGATAATCGTGTGGGCAGGGTTATGTGTGGAA
The DNA here is from genome assembly GCA_964017125.1 of Flabesymbios commensalis. Lineage (NCBI taxonomy): Eukaryota > Metazoa > Annelida > Polychaeta > Terebellida > Flabelligeridae > Flabesymbios > Flabesymbios commensalis. Next base: position 17,548,277 of record OZ024916.1, on the reverse strand, counting down.
AAAGACTGCTAGTTATCATGATGTCAAAGAAGTCATTGCAATGAAAATTGGTCTTTGATTTACTTTTAGAAGATTGATGTTCGAGTCACCTGTTCCTATTATCTCATCATTTTATTTTTCTAAATGAGTTAGGACTGCAGTTAGTTCGTTTAGGAAAGACTGATAATTTTCGTTGCGTTCTCGAAGCGGTCTATACATGTTACCTATTACGACTTCCTTTTAAAACTCTTTACTCTCTATTTCAATGAATAATCCTTCCCATATTTTCGTGTGTTGATAGCATTTATTTATAATGTTCATCTACATACATTGCCAAGCCTGCATGTGAGCTGCAAATTACACCTTTTTGTGAAATAAGAATAAAACTAGGAATTTGGAAAAGTGGTAAATGAGAATTATCGGTCAACCAAGTTTCTTGATGAAATATTGCATTAAATAGAACGCATTTCGATTTTAGTTGAATTGATAATATTTGAATTTGATCGAACTTCGCATTTAAAGATTACACATTTAGATTGAGAATAGTGAAATTATTTGCCTTTTCCACACAAAACGATATCAGTTCATCATTATTTACATAGGGTGAATGTTTTATCAAAGGAGTTTCATTCTCCTAATTTTTATTTATAGCCACATTAAGAACATCATTTAAAAAAATTATATTCATACCTCCATACTTTGTGAATAAAACTTAATCAGGTTACATTATAACATGATATTTTTCTACAATCTTTAGACAAGCTCTACATAATCATGACAATGTAGTAATTGTTTTGAAGATACATATATGCTGAGGGAGCATAAATGATAGTATATAATTATGGCCAATATTGCAATAAAGCTGTCCTTGGTCTTGGAGGATCTTAAACCTAGCCCGATCCATTTTTTTCCAAATGATTTGTTGACAAGGCATGTCAAGTGCACCATTCCAGCTTGACTTGATCCGAGATGGTTTGTGTATAACTCTTCTGTCATGATGGAGATTATCACCTCAAACTGTCCTGATTCTTGGAGTTACAGCCACATCTACCTAGGCGTACTGAGTTCATGTGATGTTCCCTTTACTTAGTTTTATCTGTGACACTTGTATCAGTCTACATACACTCAATGGGAGGCCAAATCAGGTTAATTTAACCAAAGTGGTTGGAATTACAATGTAAGCCTACATACTTCTTAATATTTTTTTTCAGTACAAGGTAATCTTTATTTATTAGGCTCTATATACACAAATAAAGTAATATATTGCAAATATGCAATTGTAAGTAAAATTGTGTATATCAGGATGTCAAATACAGGTGACCAGCACCCTTACTATGTTTGACATCCAGGATAAAATTGTATGTACAATTGAATTCAAGTTAAAGTGTAGAAGATAATTTTGATATACAAATTATATAAAATATATGTTTTCAGCGCCTTAAATATAGTATCAAAAATAATGGAGCGCTGATAATCATATTGATAGTTTTGTTTTTAGATAAAGGTTTTCAAACCGATGTAATTTATTTAGATTTTAGTAAGGCCTTTGGCAGTGTACCACATTAATTACTTATCTATAAGTTGAAAAAAATGGATTTAATGGTGACTTACTGAATTGGATAAAATCCTATTTAACGGAAAACAGCCAGTAGTCATAGAGGGTACTAAATCTAGCTGGTTGTTTGTGACATCAGGTGTACCCCAGGGCTCAATTTTAAGCCCACTTTTATTTTTATCATACAATAATGATATGCCAGATGTTGTTTATTTTGGCTCTATAAGTTTATTTGCTGACGATGCAAAGTGGTTTTTTTTTAAATAATGTATTCAAATGATTGTGTTTTCCTACAGCAGGACATCGAAAGTCTTTTAATATGAAGTTATATCGAGGTAATGTATTTTAACATTGAAATGCAATGTATTATCCATCACATATTGCAATAAAGCCGTCCTGGATCTTGGAGCACCTTAAACTTGGCCCGATCGATTTCACCAAATTATTTGTTGAAAAGGCATTCAAGTGTAGGGCCTACCTGTCCAGCTTGACTTGATCCGAGATGGTTTGTGTATAACTCGTCTGTCATGATGGAGATTCCCTTGTGTAATCAATCCAATGTAATCCGTGGACAATATTGCCTCAAACTGTCTTGACTCTTGGAGTTACAGCCACAGCTACTGCATTCATGTGATGTTCTCTTTACTTAGCTTTATCTGTGGCACTCGTATCACTTCGCATACACTAAATGGGAGGCCAAATCAGTTTATTTTAGCCAAAGAAGTTAGAGTTACAATGTACATTCATCTTGGTGAAATTGTATCTTTTTAGTACAGGGTAATCTTGATTTTTATATTTCTAGAGTAACTATAATTGCGTTACCACGTTTTACTGTATAACATATATATGCTGAGCAAAAATAGGAAAGGCATTCAAGTGTCCCTTAATTGAAATGTAGCTTAGTGGGGAGAGGTATTTTGTTTCACTGTTCTGTTATGATGAAGCATCCTTTGCAATTTTATTTTATTTAATGACCTGTGTAGGCTACTGGGCTTCCCACGGACACAGATCATATCTACACATTATTGTTTTAAAAAGCTTGAAATAATTATTTCGGCTTCGAAGCTACTCATGTAGCGTCTCTCACCCTCGAAATTGAAACTTCCATGTTGATTCTATTGTCCGGTTGTAACCATGTTTCACTTTTCTGTTGTCTTCCTTCCCACTAAATATACATCTTAGATTGAAACTGATTTTCTAATATCTGGCTAAACGTCTCTGTGGTTGCGAGCTGCTGATTTCTGTTGCATCAGATATAAACAAGCCATTGAATGTTTGCTGTGACCCTCTCAAATAGTCTTAATTCGTCCCCATTATTCAATTATGGCTGGTATATATATGATATATACACAGAGATTTAACAAATTGACATAATTTCATTTGTAATAAACCATATATTATAAATTATAACTGGTCTAATTTTCAACTGTAAGAGGATTTTAAAAGTTATTTTAAACCTAACAGACATCAGTTTCTGACGACTAAAGTCGATCCCCGAATTCAGTTAAGCTGAAAATTACGTCAGAATTATCGGTTTAAATGAATGAAAATAAACGCAGCGATTTAATTCAACGCCGAAATTTATTGTTGGTACACCCTACTAGCTGTAGATAGACCTCTATGTTATCTTGGCAATGCCTTTTATTTCTTTTTAGTAGAAGTCATTTATACTATCGAAATACCCATTTTTTATTTTGGCAATGCCACTAAACATGATTTTAGTTGTGTATGAAATGAAATGAATCGGGCTTTAGGCCACCTTTGTGCACATATAGGCTAAACTGGGCCAGGAGAACCTCCTGAGGATGGTGAGATGATTGAGATGACACTGTCCTCCAGACACAGGATTCGAAATTCGAGCCCTGGCGGTCTGAGGCCGAGCACGCTACCTCTCGGTCACGGAGGCTCCCCACAATACTAACTTTCACAATTTTGTTTCTTTCAAACCGCCGAGACCGGGAACCGAACCCCGGACTCTGGCGTGAAAGACAGCGGTGCTAACCACTACCCTAGGGCCCCCGCCCAGTTGTGTATGTCATACCATGTATATTATCATATGATTTTAACAAATTAACAATCTTGTATATACATGTACATATATCTCTTTCATTTCTATGACAAATAAGTCTGTAATGACTTTTCTTTTCTGTCAATAAAATATCTGGCTGTCTGTCTGTCTGTCTGTTTATAATTAATATACACCTGTACATATATAAGCCTATATATAAGCCCTATAGCAATATGCATCATGAGCTTAATCATCGCTTAATTGTCGTAACATTACAATATTTCGAGCCTGAAAAAACTAGGTGTAGATCACAATCAAAGTAATGTGTGGTATAACAAGTTGTCATTTTTGCCGATTTTATTTCACAATTTATTTCGACCCACGTGGTTTCGCCCATCAGGCTAAAGCATAATATAATTCTGCCTTGCAGATGATGCATAAAATGTATGCTTATATGAATATCATGAATGTAGCACAGTGAACTGAACAAAACACTTTTATCTAAAATATAAAGTGATAATTGAACCCAAACCAGACCATATTTAGCTAACGTTTGATCATTGCATGTGATAATTAGGCTGTAATTTTCTTTGAATCGCAGACGCGACGCAAAGGGTTTTTCAGCAAAGACAATAATTTCCAAACTACCATCTACTTGTCTCTAGGCATATACCTTCAGACACGGACTGGTCGACCACACATGGAAATTACACTGTGAACAAAAGTCATGTTACACCAGCTTGTCAACTAGTGGATAGAAGCCTACACCTGCTTAACAATGTGTCTAGCCATAAACTCTATGGTCCAACTGAGCACCGGTAGCGTAATATGTATCATATAACGAGAGAGGAAGCGCTCATGGTGGAGCATGAAAATGGACATTGCTGCAAAAGACCACAATGCTTCCGTGCGAAGACAAAAGTCAGTAACTGCTCACATATAAAGTAAGCAGTTACTGCCTTTTGACTGAGCACAGCAGAATGGCTCTCTGAAGATAATACATCTCTCATTACTGCGCGGCGGATGGAGACACGCCGGAAGGGAAGAGCCGTAATTTGGCCGCCCCTCATTTTATGTCCCACGCAATCTGTTGCTATCGTTATAATGGCCATCAGGTTGGTTATCTGTATAACGATACTTTATTACCCTGATATAGCACGACACGTTATATCTTAACCTTTTAACTGCCTGTGCCGCATATATTCGGGTTTTCATTTTCTTTCAACATATTAAGTACCACATTTTAAATATGTTAAAGATAAAATGTGACATCAACCAGCAAGATTTGAAAAGAGTTCACCTCCATTTTGTCAAATCTGTATAATTTTCACTCACTTGAAGTTGTGGATCGCGTCAGCGAGACACAATTTCAAGTGGGTGAAAATTCAAATTGAATAATTTGGCGGTTAAAGGGTCAACCAGACGCAGGTTGAATGCTTGTGAGATTCCAACCATTCAATCGCCTTGCTGAAACATATTAACCTCTCTACAATTATTTTGACACAGGCATGTTATAATCATTTCTTCGAGACTTTATTCAGTAGTTAAATGTTGGATGAAATATCAATTGTATTCTTACATTCTGAAAACAGCCTTTTGTACTGACCCTTTTTTGTTGTTGTTGCGGTATATAAAAAAAACATTTTTTGTAATGATAGTATGTGACAGTAAAATCTCTATGAGTAGGATTTCGGAGCAAACGTAGGCTACACGACAGCTCCTGATCATTGTTATAACTAGCAGCATGTAGCCTATATCTCACCGAGTGATAATACAAGGAAATCATTTTCTGAGGAGACCCTGCATACATTTTTCCAAATTTGCTTAAAGCGACACAATCAGGCTAAAATCATAAAAAAATCGGTAATACTATTTTGTCTTCTTAATATGACCATATGATGTAAACATATCCACAGAGTAGAACTGCAAAAGTTATTTGCTTTTTGTGCTGATTACTTCCCAGTCAAGCGAGATATAGAGATCAAATTCCCGTATTTCTTATTTTGGACATACATGTCCAAAATAAGAAATCGGGAATGTCGTCTCTATATCTCACTTAACCATGTATAAATGCGCACCACAAAAATTAAAAAAAACTTTTGCAGTTGTAATCTATGTTTACATCATATGGTCATATTAAGAAGCCATAATATTTTTTTAAATGATTTTAGCCTGATTGTGACACTTTAACCAATAACACTAACGATGCATTAAAACATCATTTTACATCCCTGAAAACACACTTAATTTTCCTACAATTAGGATTTTTAGAATTTGAATATTTCCATGAAACTGTTTTACCAATACATGTCAATTTTCTATTCTTTTTCATCCACATCAAATCATATTTATCCCCTATGAGTCAAAAATTGCGACAGCAATTCGCGGCATTTAGTGGACGAAGATGACAATGGTAAATTCAGGCTTGAAAGGGTTAAAGTGCTGAGTTATATAATTATGTTTTTATCCACTATCGCGACTCACAACTTCAAGTGTGTAAGAATACCCACATGTGTACAATTTTAACCCATACCGCGCGGGAATCGACTTCAGTCGTCAGAATCTGACGTCTGTAGACGTCAGATTCTGACGACTAAAGTCGATCCGCGCACTGTGAGAGTAAACATATTTCTAATGGCCGTACGTAGACCCATAACATAGGTATTCAAACGAAGCGGAAAAAGCTAACTGAGACATTTTTGATGATTTCAAATTGAAATCGTTGTAAGGGTTGATCAAAACATATGACAATGTGAAACATGTAATGCTGATTTGACCTCCAAGTGTTCTCATCTGAAGGACACAATAACAAGAGCGAAAGCGGCTGTAGACGTAGCACGCTTGAAGACCTAACCCTTAGAGCGCTGTATTTTGTTATGAAAACCGTGGAGGCCAAAGTCTTTTTTTCAATTCAAAAACATCATAAATTTCTTAGTTAGCTCTTTCTGATACATTTGAATACCTACAATGTATGTTATAGGCCTACGGCCAATAGAAATATTTTTACTCTTACAGTGCGGGGATCGACTTTAGACGTGGGAGTCTGACGTCTGTAGACGTCAGATTCAGACGTCTAAAGTCGATCCCCGCGCTGTATGGGTTAACAAATACTTTGCCACATTTAAATAGAAATATTGATTGGATTATCAACTTATGGACACAATAATTCACCCGCCTCCTGAAAAAAAGTATAATTCTGCCCTGTAAAACAATACGGCAGTAGCTGCTGACTTGTGGGGTTACAAAGCAGAATTGGTCTGTCACATGCTACGCAACAGTTCTGAAAGTCATGATGGTAAATTGTTGAGGTTGGCAGGTGATTGGCATTGCAATCCAACGAGAGAAAAATCACTGAGGAAATTATGTTTCCATGAGCGCAGAAGAGAGGCGCTATCCATTATAATGTCATTGCTGTCAGGTTGGCATGGAAACCGTTATCAAACTTACGTTATCTGTGATGTTCTCCATCTTTTTCGCGTCATGTGCCTGCACACTGTCCATCTCATATTACCCCATTGTAGAAATTGCTTTTACAAATTATTGTAATCCATAAAATGCTAGAAAATTAGTTTATCCCACTTGAAACTGTGCCTCGCTACCATCCGCGACTCACAGCTTCGAGCGTGTAAATCTTACATTGTTATCTTCGGCCTAATGATGAAATCTCCTCTATGTCCATTTGTGATTTGTTTTCTAAGAAAATGACGAAACTTTATTTAAAATTCGTATCGGTTTTTAATAAAAAATAAGGGAAAAAATCTACATAATTTTTAAGACATTTTCGATGCAGATATGAATTTTGCTTCAATAACCATTAGAATTAATTCTGTAGCGCGTAAGTTAATTACCATGTTTTAAACAAATGGACATAGTTTTCATTAGCAGGCCGACGGTATTTTAATATCAATCAAGATAGATATTAATCTAGCAGATTTGGCATTATGTTTATGTTTTATTTAATTTTAAATTTTCTTGTTTCAATGAGTGACAAGATTGGGAACGGCTCTAGACGTGAATAACGCTTTGATATTTTCAAGGGTTGTTACTAAATTTAATCGTGTTATATGTCACTGACTGGTAATATGTCACTGACTTGTAATATGTCACTGACTTGTAATATAATAATAATAAACGTCTTTAGCGCCTAAATCCTCGGCGATCTGACCTCAGAGCGGGACTAACAAAATCGTAATGAACGTGTGAAATCAATCCACAAGGGTTAAGTTTTGCTTTGTCAGTGTTGTCTGGTTGGTTTTGGTTTTGGGGTGTGTTGATTGTTACGAATTAACTTGATATTGATATATTCTATTCTTTTGTAGACACCTATGGCCACACTGATTAATTTATGTTCTAACGCCCTACAAATAACATAGGTTAAAAATAAAAAATTCAAAATATGGTGATTTTTAAATCTTATTTTAGCCCATATTTGGGGCACAATCTTATATCACCTGTCATTTTACTTGGGGGCATGCAGTACTATAGGGGGTTGCAATGATTAATTTTGAAATTAGGACACCAAAACGTAAGAGGAAAGAAATGAATGGAATTTTAGGCCACCTTTTTCCACAAATCACATTTCCTGAGAATGGTGAGATGAATTAGATTACACTGCCCTCCAGACACAGGATTAGAAATTCGAGCCGTGGCGGCCTGAGACCGAGCACGCTACCTTTCAGTTTACTGTGCAGCTGTAGAGATGACAGCCCCAGCGTCCTCATCAGATATGCCGGGTTATCAAAACTGGCTTCACATAATGTCTTTATGTCAGTATGATATATTATGTCCATATTTTGTTTGATTATTGTGTCGACATGATTTATTCAAGGCCTTCTGTCGTTGAGAGCATGCGAATGCAATAGAGGTGTCATTTTTCAACAGCTCTTCAACCCCAAATTTAAATTTAAAAATCAATTTATCAACTTTTAGTGATTTTTATCAATTGATGTCGATATTAAAACTGTTGGATATTGCTTATTCATGAAGTTTTTGATGAGAAAGAACCAATACAAAGAGGATTTGTAGTATTTCCTAATATCAGCGTGTATTTAACAGATAATTAGAGTTCCAAAATGGCGGCATAAAGTATACACTATATAAAGTGGGATTGACTATGTTTATTTCTTTTTCGTAACATATGTATAATTCAATGTGGCAAATAGTTCATTCTTATCAATTTTTGAAAATAACCAAAAACATATTCAAATTATCCAAATGTTTAAATTATCAAAATAAAATCATAAACACAAGATAGCACATGTAGCAGCCTCTGACAATCAATTATTATTTATGTCAAACGCGGGGCCTCTTTTGACACAATTCAAAAAGACCTGGATTTAAAAGCTGGATACAAGGACAGTGACAATTTAGTTTTCCTATGCAGAACCAATATACTGGTGAATAATACATTTGATCAGAATGTTATCAAATATGACAATCTCCTGGACAAAGCGCTTGTTGTAAATCGAGAAGCCAATGGCTGCAGATATATGTTGCAGGATTAACATTACGCTTGGTGAAACCTGAGATAAATAAAAAATGAAATGAATCGGGCTTTAGGCCACCTTTGTGCACATATAGGCTAAACTGGGCCAGGAGAACCTCCTGAGGATGGTGAGATGATTGAGATGACACTGTCCTCCAGACACAGGATTCAAAATTCGAGCCCTGGCGGTCTGAGGCCGAGCACGCTACCTCTCGGTCACGGAGGCTCCCCACAATACTAACTTTCACACGTGGATGGGGAAGAAACAATTTTGTTTCTTTCAACCGCCGAGACCGGGAACCGAACCCCAGACTCTGGCGTGAGAGGCAGCGGTGCTAACCACTACCCTAGGGCCCCCGCCCCCTGAGATAAATGAGAGCATATTAATCTGAATGCTTACCTTGAGCATAAATCAAAGAAGTAAATTATATTAGCAAGCACATCTTCACACGATGCCGCAGGACTGACTTAACAGCGTAGATAAACTACATTTAACCCTTTAACTGCCAAATTATTCAATTCGAATTTTTACCCACTTGAAGTTGTGTCTCGCTGACGCGATCCACAACTTCAAGTAAGTGAAAATTATTAAGATTTGGCAAAATGGAGGTCAACTCTTTTCAAATATTGCTGGTTGATGTCACACTTTATCTTTAACATATTTAAAATGTGGTACTTAATGTGCTAATAAAAAATAAAAATCCGAATATAGGCGGTTAAAGGGTTAAACAACCAAGGGAAAGATTTGATGGCACGTAATATTGAAATGACGGTGAATTTTTACACATCCAAGAACACTCCGCCGAGATAATGAACAATTTTCCACACAAACACGTTCCTGAAAAAATTATCCGAGTGTCATCTTGTGAACATACTGTTTTGGAACAATCATGGAACAACAGATAAATTACAAAACAAACAGCTATGTGAGTACATTTGTCAGTATGATATGGTTTGTTTAGTTCAAAGTATGTTAGACTCTCAGAAGACTATCCACTTCTCAAGTTATACTGTGTATAATTTTGCACAGCAAGAGAGACATATAAAAACAAAGCGCTGTTCTGGTGGTATAGCTGATTTGCAATTTTAGTTGCTAATCGGCTGAATAAACATATTGAAATTAAAAGAATAAATGAGTACTTGGTGTGGATCACATTTGATAGCTAGTCTTAATACAAATACTTAGAAAGAATAATGATCGGTGTCGTTTATGTACCACCGATGAATTCCAGTTATAGTGGCATAAAGCAAGATATTTTTGACTTTATTGAACTCGAATATAGTAAATATGATAACAATTATGAGTTTTTTCTTTGTAGGGATTTCAATGCCCGCACAAGTAGCTTACCGGATATTATAACAGATGAATATACAACGGTGGTCAGCCGAATTTTATATGATCTAATATCTTAGCCGATTCTCAGCGTTATAAAAAGGACACTAAGGCCCTATGGTAAACTGTTATTAAAACGTTGTAAAAAATAGTTACTTAGCAGCCTCTGACAATCATTGATTTGTAAAGAAAGCACGATTTTAACACATGTTACGAGTGTCTGGATAGAAAGTTTTATTTTATAAAATCACTTGAACAATACGCCAGTATGATTGTGAGTGTTTTAGCCTAGGGTAGACGTGTAGTATATCAGTAAGTCTATACGTAGAGCCTTGTGATTGTGAGTGTTGTAGCCTGGGGTAGACGTGTAGTATATCAGTAAGTCTATACGTAGAGCCGTGTGATTGTGAGTGTTTTAGCCTGGGGTAGACGTGTAGTATATCAGTAAGTCTATACGTAGCACCGTGTGATTGTGAGTGTTGTAGCCTGGGGTAGACGTGTAGTATATCAGTAAGTCTATACGTAGAGCCGTGTGATTGTGAGTGTTGTAGCCTCGGGTAGACGTGTAGTATATCAGTAAGTCTATGCGTATAGCACCGTGTGATTGTGAGTGCTGTAGCCTGGGGTAGACGTGTAGTATATCAGTAAGTCTATACGTAGCGCCCTGTGATTGTGAGTGTTGTAGCCTCGGGTAGACGTGTAGTATATCAGTAAGTCTATGCGTATAGCACCGTGTGATTGTGAGTGTTGTAGCCTGGGGTAGACGTGTTGTATATCAGTAAGTCTATACGTAGCACTGTGTGATTGTGAGTGCTGTAGCCTGAGGTAGACGTGTAGTATACCAGTAAGTCTATGCGTATAGCACCGTGTGATTGTGAGTGTTGCAGCCTGGGGTAGACGTGTTGTATATCAGTAAGCCTATACGTAGCACCGTGTGATTGTGAGTGTTGTGGCCTTGGGAGGGTAGACGTGTTGTATATCAGTAAGTTTATACGTAGCAGCCTGTGATTGTGAGTGTTGTAGCCTCGGGTAGACGTGTAGTATATCAGTAAGTCTATGCGTATAGCACCGTGTGATTGTGAGTGTTGCAGCCTGGTGTAGACGTGTTGTATATCAGTAAGCCTATACGTAGCACTGTGTGATTGTGAGTGTTGTGGCCTTGGGAGGGTAGACGTGTTGTATATCAGTAAGTCTATACGTAGCACTGTGTGATTGTGAGTGCTGTAGCCTGGGGTAGACGTGTTGTATATCAGTAAGCCTATACGTAGCACCGTGTGATCGTGAGTGTTGTAGCCTCGGGTAGACGTGTAGTATATCAGTAAGTCTATGCGTATAGAACCTTGTGATTGTGAGTGCTGTAGCCTTGGGTAGACGTGTAGTATATCAGTAAGTCTATACGTAGCACCGTGTGATTGTGAGTGTTGTAGCCTGGGGTAGACGTGTAGTATATCAGTAAGTCTATACGTCGCACTGTGTGATTGTGGGTGCTGTAGCCTTGGGTAGACGTGTAGTATATCAGTAAGTCTATACGTCGCACTGTGTGATTGTGAGTGATGTAGCCTTGGGTAGACGTGTAGTATATCAGTAAGTCTATACGTAGCACCCTGTGATTGTGAGTGTTGTAGCCTTGGGAGGGTAAACGTGTAGTATATCAGTAAGTTTATACGTAGCACCATGCATGTGATCTTTGGAAGTGTGGATCTGTAACAGAACTACAAAGTCATGTATATCAGCAGTTAATTATTGATATATCAATTTCACAAAGCCTAAAGACACATCGCAAGTTCACATGCCTTTTGTAAAAAGATGTTTTCATTATACATGTTATAATCCTGCCGAGCATTGACATAAATCGCGTAAATAAAAGCTGAATAAATTGAAAACTAGTAAACTTGGTATGAATTAAAACTACATAATGCGCTAGATATATATACATACGGCATCGTTGGGAAGGCGATATGGGCTCATTTCAGCACAAGTCACCACATCAAGTCCGAGCCTTTAGGCGAGGGCTTGAAGTGGTGACGAGTGCTGAGATCAGCCCATCTCGCCTTACCCATCGATGCTGTATGTATTTTCTCGTATGAATATCTGAATATCTGAAACGGCAAAATCAAACAGAGCAGTGAAGCGTTTTGAGAGAGTGCGAGATGGGCTGATCTCACCATGTGTCTCATAGAGAATGCCAACAGCATAATTGCGAGAATCATGCGAGAATCAGAAATATTATATAAAAACCTCCACTTGATTTATCTCTGCATACTGTATCTGTTGCGAATGCATCTCCGTATAAATTGTTATTTTTTAAACAATAATCAAGCGATATCATTACATATTTATATTGAAGTTGTAAATAATATAAAATTGTTTAGAAAAATGTTCTTTTGAGAAGCATACCAGCAAACACGAGACATTTGCCCATGGATGATTTAATATTGGTCCAGCGTCGTAGATACATGTAGTACATTGAACCATCTATGGACCAATGTCTCATATTTTCTGAGACACTATATTATACAATCATTGAACAGTTTTAACCGTTTAGCCGCCAAATTATTCAATGGGAATTTTCTCCCACTTGAAGTTGTGTCTCGCTGACGCGATTCTCAACTTCAAGTGAGTGAAAATTATTCAGATTTAACAAAATGGAGGTTAACTGTTTTCAAATATTGGTGATTGATGTCACATTTTATCTTTAACATGTTTAAAAGGTGGTACTTAATGTGCTAATAAAAAATGAAAACCCGAATATATGCTGCACCGGCGGTTAAAGGGTTATGACATGCCATGAAATGTCGTTTTTTTGTTTATAACCTCTGGCATTCACAATTAGCTATGATTGGTGGTACAATTTCTCGTCTCCACAATCCGGCAGATCTGACATTTCCTGACAAAGGAGATATTACTGTCACTTCTCTTCTCAACAGCTCTGTTTCTAATTGAGAATACATGTAAGACTTCCCTCGAACACTTCGTGCTGCCAGACTGATACGCCTGCACTGATTGCTGACTAATTTATAGGATTGGTGTAAGATGGTAAATTAGAGTGCTGACAAACGAGATGGTCAGGCTTGTAAAAATAGCTCATTCTCCTCGACAAAGGATCGAGATACAAAACCACTTCGGGCGTATACTGACGCGATGTATCAACACAAAAGGCAGAAAACGACGTAAAAATATATGTATTCACTCATGCCAGAAATTTGGGAAATATTCAAATCTGTATGTGGCCTAAAACTGCAGTGGCAGCAATTCTGCGGACTGTAAAAAGCGTCATTCCTATTACCAACCATGTATTCTTTATTCCTATTACTTCCCAGGTATTCTTTATTCCTGTCTCCACCCAGGTAATAATGTATTCCTATTACCAACCAGGTGTTCTTTATTCCTATTACAACCCAGGTATTATTTACTCGTCTTATCACACAGGTATTATTTATTCCCAATACCACCCATGTATTAAATAGTTCTTATTGACACCCAGGTACTCTTTATTCATATTACCACCCAGGTATTCTTTATTCCTATTTGTAACCAAGTATGCTTCATTAGTCTTAGCACCGATGTACTCTTCTTATTTTCATTAATAATAATAATAATAATAATACATGTATTGAATCATTGACCTTTGTACCCGATCCACCAGTCGCAGAAAAGTGAAACTTGTTCCGCTCCATAGTGACGTACAGTACTCAAGTATCGGACGAGCTAAGGCACAATATAGAATATATTTCGTTTGCTTGGTAGCATGCCTCAACAGACCACATACATTGTAGTGTACCAAGGCGACAAGGCAAATCACGCACGCAGAAATGACTAATAAAGTTTTCTTTTTCTCAAGTCAAAACTGTAGGATCTATAAATACATCACACACACCACTTTTATTAGAATATTCTTATCAATCAATGTCTACATAATCAATTACTCTGAGAGTTAAAATTGCTTTTTTTTTAAAAGTGTAGTTTATGAAATGAAAGCTGAGAACATCCATTGTGTCAGAGTTTTAATCCATTTCTCAGTCAAATAATTTAATTTAAACAATGTAATGTGCTACGTAAGGGCGACATAAATGTCATGCATGCAATTTGAGTTGTCGATATGCGACATAATTATATAATCTTGGGCGCACATAAATAGGCCTACCATTGTGGAAGTATTGGAAATAGCGCGTCCACAGAGATGCTGAGTCCAGGACGGTGTTCCTGTGTTTTTTTATCTGTTAAATATATCTGGGAAGCTTGGTCAAGAAGTACAAACCTGAATAGGATATTCCAATGCATTATACCAGATTTAAAATAATAATTAAAACCTATGCAGAGTATTTATAGTAGAGTAGGCCTACTTATCATTCAAATATAAGCAAAATTATGAAGTCTTTTGTGTGAATTTTCTCTGCGGACTTTTCTAGCACGAAAAGGATTACACACGTAGTCAAGGCAACGGGCGGTGAGAGCTATAAACGCTGCTTTAAAGAGCCATTTGAGGACGCCATCGAGACGACTCACTGGGCGTGCAAATTGGAATAGAATCCACTTTTTAAAGCATCTTTCTTGGATACTGTGACATCTGGAGCAGCGCCTGCCATCAATCGTTACCTAAGCGATGGCTCAATGTCGCACCTGATCGCGGATCCCTCTGCCCATCATTAAACTAATGCTTTGTCAGTATTAACTGACGCCTGGGGTCTACCTAATCATAGGCCCTCATATTTTCTTATTAGCTATTGTTTAACCTTCTGTGGATTTCTCTTCAGGGAAATAATCAATTCCACTACTACTACTACGTGAACTGGTTAACCGATAAAGCGCTACATTATAAACTGTAACTTTAACCCTTGAGGCGCTGAATTATTTCTATATAAACCATGGAGAGCAAAGGGTTTTTTATCAATTTGAAATCATCATAAATGTCCTAGTCAGCTCTTTCCGATTCATTAGAATACCTGTGTTATGGGTCTACGGTCATTAGAAATAGTTTTACTCTCACTGTGCGGGGATCGACTTTGGTCGTCAGAATCTGACGTCGACAGACGTCAGATTCTGTCGACTAAAGTCGCTCCCCGCGCTGTAAGGGTCAAGTTGTGTCTCGCTATCGCGACTACAACTTCCAGTAGGTGGCATATTTGTCTATTATAAGAGCAGATATACAGAGATTCCGATTTTAAGATCATTATTCCGGATCTGTGATCAATGATTCGTAGGAGCCTGTGAAATGGGATAACATTGTGCTGCAAGTCTGGTTCAGCAGTCACTGTGTGTTTGTCAATGAATACACTTTATTCCCGGTGCTGTGCTGTGATCCGAAAAAATGATTTATAGGAAAGAAATGAATAAATAAATGAATGGATGAAGGAAGAAATGAATTAATGAGCGAACGAACGAATGAATGATTGAATGAAAGAATGAAGGAAGGAAAAAAGAAGGAATTAATAAATAATTGAATGAACAAATCAGTCAATCAATCAAACAATCGATGGATGGATAAATTAATGATGAATACTTGAATAAACTAGACAGTCAGTCAGAGACTTCAAACCTGCGCCCTAAAATGTGATGGATTATTTCCTGACCCGATTAAATCACCTCTGGGAAAAGTTCCATGCAAATCCGTTCATTACTTTGTAATCCTACTGACAAACAAACACATTTACCTGATGAATCCTCATCAGGTGACACCGTCGTCCCAACATACTGAGCCTGCTACATCTCGGTCCAGGATGCTATCTACTGTATTCAGTCTTTGGCGGAGAGAAACAATTAATTTTCTCAAAACCTGAATTAGGTATCGTAGCTTTGGCGCGACAGGTGGGAACACTAACCACTACACCAGGGTCCACCGTTGAGCATACGATATACTCTTGCTAATATGTAGCGCATACTGACAAGCACATGTGCAGTGAGAGTGAAGACAAGGGACATATTAATGGGTGGAAGTTCCTCGTTTTGTTGTCGTTATCTCGCATCGATCCACATGAGGCCTATTAAGGGACGGTGCCTGCTCCATACGGATAATTGATGTCGCTCCGGTGTCGCTCTGGGAGCTAACAGTTATCTGTTATGACTGGATAGGGATACTGGTACTGGTGCTCGTACAGCATAACATAAACATAATACATGTCATTTAGAAAAAAACCGCGACAGTATTGAAAGCTCATGTACTGTTGTTTTCATCGTATGTGATGCCTCTTAGCCCTTGCAGCGCGGTGATCGATTTTAGACGTCAGCATCTGACGTCTGTAGACGTCAGATGCCGACGTCTAAAGTCGATCCCCGCACTGTAAGAGTAAACAGATTTCTACTGACCGTAGACCACTGGCATAGGTATATTCAAATGAATCAGCAAGAGCTAGCTAGGACATTTATGATGATTTCAATTTGTCTCCATGGTTTATATAAAAATATTTCAGCGCTTTAAGGGTTCACCCTTTGCCTACTAAGTGATCTTATTTACAATTTCACCCACTTGTAAATGTGTCTTTTAAAATTACTCAAATCAGTTTAATTTACCAAACTAACTGAACGTTGCAAAACGTAATGTTTAAATACTCATTTCATTCTACCTGACTACGTCAATAACGTCAATTTATTGATCCGCCAAAAAAATCGCTTAAAGCGATTATAGTCGTACTAATGAAGTTATTGGTCGTAGTGGTTAAAGGGTTATACGATAATTTAATATAATGATATATAATATTATATTATTATAATAATATAATAATTAAAAAAGTAAAAATATAATATAAATAATTTTTGTTCAGCGCGGGAAACACAAATTATGTATAGGCCTAGTATATTTTTACTTATTTTACTTTTTAGTGTAATTACCATGTATATACATTTTATCCTAGATGACGAACTTAGTGGGGGTGCTGGCCATCTGTACTCGACATCCTGATGTACAAAATTGTACTTACAATTGCATTTTTGTACGATTATTGTATATTCACTCAAAATTGACGGTGGACCATGATTACATCAATATATGTTTCGTCTTTGTTGAATAAGGTGTGGATGACAACTTTCGTGATCTTTTGATAACGCCATCTTTTTGCTATGACAGTGAATTGAGTAGTGAGTAGGTCAAATGAACAATTGTCAATCCAGAAAATAACATATTGTGCAGATCATTGCGTACGACTTTTATTAAAATCGGTCGCATATATAGACCTACTATACCAGAGTTGAAGCTAATAAATGAAAACAAATAATTGCATTTGGAATTCAAAATAGAAGGTTTGAGTGATTTTTTCACTTTTAAAATTTGTTGATAGTTGTCCCTAGTAAACGAGCCTTATTTCGCCATAAACAACACATATGCTACCCATGATCATGGTGATAACCCCGGTAATTATCTACAAAGGACAGAATTATACTATGGATTAAATTTCTATTCAGCAAAATAATTTTCAGAATACAATTTTTTCGGATAAATCTAAATACACTACACAGGTCCTTAACATGTGTAAACGAGTCCGTGTCTCGTCATTTTATACACAGATGCGAAATAATAGGCTATAAAATTGTGTACAAAATCACAAATTGTGTGAAATATTTTTTTTACATTTGTTTGTTTTTTTACCAAAAGAAAAAAAAAATTGCAGCAAAATCGCGTGAAAAAATAAGAAATCGATTTTTCTATATTAATACTGCTGAAAAACCCATTTGATGTTTCCATGTTTTATGATTGTCACCTTTTATCAGTGTCAAGTAACATATCTATAGGTGAACCAAATTATCGAAGTAATTAACGAGCGAAATATGAGGCGGGCGGAAACCAAGCGGAGGAGCGAAACAATGGAATGGCACATTCTGTTGGCGTTTAGTTGACAGGTACATGTGCCTTAGTTCATTTGAGTGCGATATGGGAAACTACAGCACTCGTCCAATGAATAAGGTGTGATTATTTAGACAAACACCTTGTTCATTGGACATAGACAACCAAGCTACCCATCTGGATTATGCGTTAAAAGAGGCAAAATCATACAAGTCAATGTGATAGGAGTCAATGATCTGCTGAAACAATATTGAACAGTATGGTCGCAGGTGGTCACTGCGGATACATGGACATCCTCAAAAAGATCGAAATGAAGACTGCAAGAAAGAGGTAGTTGATTGGTTAAAACGAAACATCACATAAATGCAATTTCGGTATCTGATATTGATGCTGCACATCGCATAGGACGCAAACACACAGACAGACCACAAGCCATCATTGTCAAATTTTTCAGGAGAGACTTAAAACAACGTGTCATATCGTCACGTAGAGCACTAAAGCATACCAAATACGTCATAACTGAAGATCTAACAGAAATGAACCAGAAACTGCTACATCGCGTCAGGGTGCATGATGATATAGACTCGGCTTGGTCCTGGAATGGAAACATATGGTGTGTAACAAAGAAAGGACAAAACACTAAGTTAAAATCATATGACAACATCAATGAAGTCATAAACACTAAACAAGGCACGGAAAGTTTACAAAACAACATACCATTAACCACTCGTCCTGGAACAGCCCGTCATTCTGGTGCTTCACCTACAAGTATAACAGTGACAGATGCCTAGGGACTGCTACCGGCCTCAAACCCACCCTCTAACATCTCTACCACCAGTAAAGTGGATTCTACTCCCAAGTCCATTGTCAGCAGCCCTGGAACTGTTACTCTTAGCCCCAACACGTCCACTGCAAGCACTGTGAGCAATGTTTCTGCAGATAAACAAACTCTGTAAGTGTTCATCGCTAGATATTTCAAATGCCGTATGAATTGACTAAACAGGTGAATGTAAATATATTACTTTTACTCAAAATTACTCTGTTCAAATAATCATACAGATATGTATATTTCTCACTCTATTGTCATTTAATTTCTGTTCGCGGTAACACGACAAAGGTGTCAGGTCAGTACAGCGGACGTATAATGTCGCTTAGATTTTTCACACCTCAGTAGACGTGCTGTGAATATTTATTGTTGTTGTGGTCGAGTGCCGGATGGACTCAAAGATCAGGACATACCTTGACAGGATGTACAGTTGAACCTCACTCTTTCTCACTGATCTTAATCTTTTTAAAATCTCGTTAAATGTATATATTAGTTGTAATTTCCACACAAGTTACCTTGAATCAATTCAACACTTTTATCATTATTATGCAATGAAATGAAATGAAATGAAATGAAATCACATGTGTGCAATCACATGTGTCTGGATATATTTGTAAAACAAACACTCGTCAACATCAATTAAATCGCATGCTATGGTATATTATGTCATGTGACATTATGTCATGTGACATTAGTGGTCCATAGTCGATCTACTATCGCCATGATATTTTTATTTCTTTGTATCTATCTCGTTAAACGTTTAATGTTTTTTCAATGCTATCATTTATGCACGTTATAATGCTACCTGATGAAATTTTATTAACAAAGTGTGGAGGTATGATTATAAATTCTTTAAATAATGTTCAAAATGTGGCTATAAATAAAAATGAGGAGAATGAAATTATTTTGATAAAACATTCACCCTATGTAAATACTGATGAACAGATAACATTTTGTGTAGAAAAGGCAAATAATTTCACTATTCTCAGTCTAAATGTGCAATCTTTAAATGCGAAGTTTGATCAAATTCAAATATTATTAGGTCAACTAAAATCTAAACGCGTACAATTTAATGCAATATGTCTTCAAGAAACTTGGTTGACCGATAATTCTGATTTAACACTTTTCCAAATTCCAGGCTATACCCTTATTTCACAAGGTGCAATTTGCAGCTCACATGCAGGCTTGGCAATCTATGTACAGGAGCATTATAAATATAAATTATTGTCTTGCTATCAACACACGAAAATATGGGAAGGATTATTCATTGAAATAGAGAGTAAATAATTTAACAAGAAAGTTATAATAGGAAACATGTATAGACCGCCTCGAGAACGGGACGAAAATTATCAGTCTTTCCTAAACGAACTAAGTCCAGTCCTAACTGATTTAGAAAAATATAACGATGAAATAATATGAACAAGTGACCTCAACGTCAATCTCCTAAAGGTATATCAAAGACCAATTATCAATGACTTCTTTGATAGCATGATAACAAACAGTCTTTTTCCACACATAACTACACGATTATCGGAAAAATCAGGCTCCCTTATAGACGATTTTTACTGTAAATTCACACCCAATGTATTTGATGTATCGGCCTGTATTTTAACCAGTGGCCTATCGAATCATTTCCCATATTGCATTTCAATAAACATAAGGTGTCCAAAAATTCCGCGTATAAAGAGTGTCTATATAAATAATATGACAAATAAAAATATTGAAAATGTCAATTAGAAATTAAAATTGCTAATTTACTCAATCAAATAAACATAGATCAACATACCGATCATAATATAAATTATGGTGTAACAGAAGACGTTCTAATTGCTGCTTAAAACTCAAACATGTAACGCGCAAAAGGGTCAAATTTAATAAATTTAAACATAAAAAAAAAAACAGAATGGATCACCAAAGGAATAATAAGATCTATAAAGCGACGAGATTAATTGTACAAAGAATTTAAGAAAATACCCACTGATTTAAGTAACTACGAAGCTAGGAAAATAAATCTTCGCACATACAATGTTATAATAAAGAGAAATATTGTCATTGCAAAGAAAACATATTATCATCATATTTGTCAAAAATATTCTTCGGACATAAAAAATACATGGTCTATAATGAAAAAACCTATTGCACAAAAGGAAGAAAAGTAATCCATCGCCTAATAAAATAAAAATACATAATATTTTAAACAAAAATATAGAAGTTTTTGCAAATTCATTCAATAAATATTTTGTAAATATCGGTTCTGATCTAGCATCAAATATAAAAGATCCTACTCCGCACTCATATACGAAGTTTCTCAAAAATCCTACTTCTTCTCGTTTCTCCTTTGAACTCGTTGATGAAAATACAGTATCCAAAATTATTTATAATTTATCCACAAAAAAAGAGCTGTGGAATTGATGAACTATCAACCCATTTAATAAAATCCATCAAGTCGGAAATTTTAGGTCCTTTAACAATTACAATTAACCAGTCTCTTGTTACAGGAATATTTCCCGATAAGCTAAACCATGCTAAGGTCACTCCTATCTTTAAAAAAGGTGCCCCTACAGTTATTGAAAATTATCGTCCTATTTCTCTTTTACCAGCATTATTAAAAATTATTGAGCGTGTCATCTATAATCAAATCAATAATTACTTTGTTTCTAATAATTTGTATTATGAGTGTCAATATGGCTTCCGCAAAAACCACGCCACATAACTAGCAGCGTTGAATGTTGTTGATTCCATCATAAATCGCATGGAACTAGGACATACTCCCATAACACTGTACTTAGATCTATCTAAAGCGTTTGATACGCTAGACCACTCCATTTTAATAAATAAACTGATATATCACGTTATACAAAGATGTGCCTTAGACCTAATAAAAAATTATTTATCAAATTGACAACAATGTGTAGAAATAAATAATATTAAATCTTCTTTTAGTAATTTATCAACAGGAGTCCCACAAGGCTCAATATTAGATCCTCTTTTGTTTATTATTTACTAAAATGACTTTCCAAAAGCTAGCAACATATTTAAATCTTTAGTTTATGCCGACGATGCGACCTTGATTGCAAACTTATCTGATTTTAAACACCACAACTACCATACATTCAATAATAACATGATAAATATTGAGGTACAGAAATTCATTCACTGGTTAATGTCAAACAAACTTACCTTAAATTAAAAAAACCAAAATATACGTCTTTTTACAAACCACAAAAGCGCGTCAAAATATCAAAATTAACAATCAATAACACAAATATAGAATGCGTCGACGAATTTAATTACTTTAAGGACATAATTATGCTAAACAAGCATCTAAATTGGAAACAACATATATTTAAAATAGCAAATACAATCTCTAAAACCATAGGCATAATAAAAAAATTAAAATATGAACTCCCTGAAAACACATCACTTACCATATATAATTCTCTCATCTTTCCCCATTTAAATTATTGTATACTTGCTTGGGGATATGACTCGAAACGAATATATAAACTACAAAAGAAAGCTATTCGCATAATATCAAAAAATAAATTCTATTCACACTCAGATCTTATTTAAAAAAAAACTTGAAATATTGAAAATAGATGACATTCAATATTTGCAACAAATGAAATTTTATTATAAATATTTAAATAATCTTCTTCCAAATTATTTTACTAATTTTAATTTTGCAACGGATGCTACAGAGAAATAGAATGATACCCAACAAAACTCAACCTGATAATAGGGATAACAAAAAAGAAACCCAGCTTCCTGATGCCACAACCGTTCAAGACAGACCTAGGAAAAATAAATGTGTAATAGGTGACTCTAACATGCGTTGATTAGCCACACAATTAAAATCAAAACTGACAAACCCGGAGTCTGTATGTGTATACAAAACTTCGGGTATAAAAATAGCACACCTAACTACCCGACTACCAGGATATGTAAATGAGGATACCGCGGCTGTGATCATCCATCTCGGGACAAATGATATAGGTGATCAAGCGAACAAGGCGATGCAGGATATTAACGAACTTACTAAACAAATGACTGCTCTACACAATACACACTTCTATTTCTCGGAAATTCCCCCCAGAAGCCAAAATAAATATAATACCTTAATTCACCGTGTGAACAGCCACATTCGAGAAACATCCTCAAAATTGGAAAATGTTGATTAAATGCCCACACCCGTAACAAAACAACATCTGAGCCGTGGTGGAATACACCTAAATGATAAGGGACAACACAAACTTACTATGGCTATGGCTGAAGTGTTTAACAATCATACAGTAACTTCAGTCTTTTCATATACCAACCATGATAACAAGGACATAGCACCGAGGTTACAAATGATCAGGTCGGTGAAATACGCGTACTGTCATGGAACATAAATGGCTTGGGTAACAAAATGGCAGATCCTGATCTTTTAACATTTATTCGTGAATACGATATAATATTTTTAACAGAGACAATGAAAGGATTTGATTACACATTGGTATTACCCGGGTATCAGTTCCATCATGTGAGTAGAACATTTAAACATAAAAATGCTTCAAGAGGTGCTGGTGGTATTGGAATACTAGTAGCTAACAAATTTGATAAATTTACTAGAATAGACTCGGCCTATGATAATCTGGTATGGTTAACTATAACTGCAGAATACTATGAGAAAAACATTAAAATCGGCTGTGCCTATATACCACCAGAAAACTCCACATATGTTGGTCTAAGAAATGAGTATTTTACTATGTTTGGTAGTAGGGCTGTTAAGCCCATAATATCAGATCAATTGTGCATTTTGTGAATAAAGCATGAAATTTTGCATGATATATATCTGAACCCAGGGGGTCACAATCAGGTACGGAACCACCTTGGCAGTGACCTCTGGTGGCCTTGAGTGACCTTCAAAGTGAAGGTCATTGTATATATGTCCGAAAATATGATTTTTCGAAAAATAAAGGGAGGAACAAGTATGATATCTCTTTTCTATGTGATTTTGATTCAAGAATCCATTCCTGACTATTTTTCCTGGTTATTTTTAATATTTCAAGGTCATCTGCAAGGTCAAAAGGGCAATTTCAAGGCCAAAATGCCAGAATATGACTTTCCATGGAAACAATTATAGCTATATAATAATATGTAATGTAATACCTCATTTTGATGTGTTTGTTATTGGAAAAAACATTTATGTTATTTTTTTAATAATCCAAGGTCATCGTCAAAATCAAGGTCAAGGTCAAAAGGTCAATTTCAAGGTCAAAAGTGCCAAAAATATGATTTTCCACAAATACAATTATAGGTTCAAGTGTAATACCTCATTTTGATGTGTTTTGACTGGAGAAACTATTCATGTTATTGTTTTGATAATCCAAGGTCATTGTCAAGGTCAAAAGGTCAACTTCAAGGTAAAAGGTGGAAAATACAATCAGGTATATTTTAAAAACGCTCTAAAATGCAGAAATATCTGCATTTGACATTAAAAAATTCAAACGGATTTTGCGCCAATGATGTTGCCTCAAAACACAATTTACCTGAATTAGTATATTGAGATCTAAATTCATCTTTTTTTGGCGGTAGGACAATCAAACTCCAATCGGATACTCCCTTTGTAAAATATTCGGAACGGCGCCTGTTAAAGAATACCATTGGCAGTATAAAAAAAACAATAGATGCAACTTCACATGTTTATTGCATTTTTATTAAAACATCTACATAAGTACATGCTTCGTATTACTCTATGGCAATATCAGTGTCAGTATCACCAGTATACATGCATAGTATCAGAAATACATCTTATATATTTCTGATAGTAATATATATCCAGGTATGCATAGAAAAGTCTAGCTTATCGTTCACATTCCCCAGAGCAAACGCAGAGATCAGTACATTTCAAGCCTGCCTTCACACATTTACAACATCCAACACAGCCTCTTGTGCAACCACAATGAATTGATTCATAGCATGATTTCGCAGCTTGTGGGAGTCTCATCCACAACGGCGTTCAACCACGAATGTCTTTGGTCCATCTGTAGTCACTAGGATTGGGAAGTTTTTGATTAAGATGTGTCACTCTGATCCAACCTTGACTTTGAAGACTAGCTCTTTTTACATGTTGGTCCAGTGTCGCTTTTGTCGGAGGTTTGTCCAATTTCTCTGAAAGCATCAGTAACCTCAAGAGAACCTCCCACCTTTCCACGCGTCCATTAAATGAACTGACAGCATTAACGTCTGTGTCTTTATTTTCATCAACGCTTAAGAATTCCTTCCAGTTTTTTGGGAGTTTTTCTAGAGGACCCACGCGCCTTCGGACACGATAGCATGAGTTAAAAACCCGATATATTGAGTTTACAACTCGATATATTCACTTTAAAAGTCGATATGTGGAGTTAACAACTCGATATATTGAGTCCAAAACTCGATATATTGAGTTTTAAACTGGATATAATGAGTTTAAAATTTGATATATTACGTTTACAATTAGATATTGACTGAAAAAGTCGATATATTGACTCGATATATTGAGTTTACAACTTGACATATTGAGTTCACAACTTAATATATTGAGTTCACATAAATCTCATCTTTTCATTATTAGACTTCTAGACTGTAATTTCATGGTGGGTCATGTTTTCCTGTAAACAGGGAATTGGAGGTGAAAGAGTTAACTCAATAATTGAGCTTAGAACTCAATTTATTGAGTTAAGAACTCGATATATTGACTTTACAACTCAATATATTGAGTTCAAAACTCGATATATTAAGTTAAGAACTCAATATATTAAGTTCATATCTCCATATATTGAGTTCAGAAATCGATATATTGAGTTGAAGACTCGATATATTGAGTTTACAACTCGACATATTGAGTTCAAAACTTACTATATTGAGTTCTTAACTCAATATATTGAGTTTAGAACTCAATATATTGAGTAAAGAACTCGACATATTGACCTCACAACTCAATACATTGAGTTCAGAACTCAATATGTTGAGATCATATCAAGAGTTATTGAGATAAGAATTCGATATATTGAGTTAAGAAGTCGATATATTGAGTTTGCAACTCGATATATTGTTTTAAAAGTCCATATATTTAGTTACCATCTTGATATATTGAGTTCAAAACTCGATATATTGAGTTCAGGACTTAATATATTGAGTTCATATCTCCATATATTGAGTTCAGAACTCGATATATTGAGTTGACGACTCGATATATTGAGTTTACAACTCGACATATTGAGTTCAAAACTTAATATATTGAGTTCTTAACTCAATATAATTAGTTTAGAACTCAATATATTGAGTTAAGAACTAGACATATTGACTTCACAACTCAATATATTGAGTTTAAAACTTGATATATTGACTTCACAACTCAATATATTGAGTTCATATCTCGATATATTGAGCTCAGAACTCAATATATTTAATTTACGACTCGATATATTGAGTTTACAACTTGCATATATTTAGTTAACATCTTGATATATTTAGTTCAAAACTCGATATATTGAGTTCAGAACTCAATATATTCAGTTCATATTTCCATATATTGAGTTCAGAAGTCGATATATTGAGTTTAACACTCGATATATTTAGTTTACAGCTCGACATATTGAGTTCAAAACTTAATATATTGAGTTATTAGCTCAATATATTGAGTTTAGAACTCAATATATTGAGTTAAGAACTCGATATATTGACTTCAAAACTCAATATATTGAGTTCAAAACTCGATATATTGAGTTCAGAACTCAATATATTGAGTTCATATCTCCATATATTGAGTTCAGAAATCGATATATTAAGTTGAAGACTCGATATATTGAGTTTACAACTCGACATATTGAGTTCAAAACTTACTATATTGAGTTCTTAACTCAATATATTGAGTTTAGAACTCAATATATTGAGTAAAGAACTCGACATATTGACTTCACAACTCAATACATTGAGTTCAGAACTCAATATGTTGAGATCATATCAAGAGCTATTAAGATAAGAATTCGATATATTGAGTTAAGAAGTCGATATATTGAGTTTGCAACTCGATATATTGTTTTAAAAGTCCATATATTTAGTTAACATCTTGATATATTGAGTTCAAAACTCGATATATGGAGTTCAGGACTCAATATATTGAGTTCATATCTCCATATATTGAGTTCAGAACTCGATATATTGAGTTGACGACTCGATATATTGAGTTTACAACTCGACATATTGAGTTCAAAAATTAATATATTGAGTTCTTAACTCAATATAATTAGTTTAGAACTCAATATATTGAGTTAAGAACTAGACATATTGACTTCACAACTCAATATATTGAGTTTAAAACTTGATATATTGACTTCACAACTCAATATATTGAGTTCATATCTCGATATATTGAGCTCAGAACTCAATATAATTAATTTACGACTCGATATATTGAGTTTACAACTTGACATATCGACTTGAAAAGTCGATATATTGAGTTCACAGCTCAATATATTGAGTTCAAAACTTGATATATTGAGTTCAGAACTCAATATGTTGAGATCATATCACGATTTATTGAGATAAGAATTCGATATATTGAGTTAAGAAGTCGATATATTGATTTAAAAGTCCATATATTTAGTTAACATCTTGATATATTGAGTTCAAAACTCGATATATTGAGTTCAGAACTCAATATATTGAGTTCATATTTCCATATATTGAGTTCAGAACTCGATATATTGAGTTTACCACTCGATATATTTAGTTTACAACTCGACATATTCAGTTCAAAACTTAATATATTGAGTTCTTAGCTCAATATATTGAGTTTAGAACTCAATATATTGAGTTAAGAACTCGATATATTGACTTCACAACTCAATATGTAAGAGGAGGAAGTGGCTAGATATACAGAAAGCCACCGTATAATATTATGTGGTTACTTTAATAGTACAACTGGCCACGCTCCAGATTACGATAATCATGATAATAATATCAATGTGTTAAATGAACGCTGTAATGAAGACGGAGTCATTAACAAATATGGACGATCTCTGTTAAATTTTTGTATAATTACCGAACTTAAAATAGCCAATGGCCGAATGTTTGATGATAAAGGTATAGGCTGCTATACATACTACTCGCCCATGGGAGCAAGTACTATTGATTATGTGATACTAAGAGAAGATTATATGATCAGTAAATTTAAAGTTCTAGCGAAATTAGTAGAATCGGATCATTGTCCTATAAAATTCCCTATTTTTAATTCAAAATTGAAAGAGCTAAGCTCTGCAGAAATCAATATACATGTTAATGACTAATCACCAGGTTCAAATGTTTATATATGGCAAGATGAAAAAAGTTGGAGTACCAAGCATCTCTACGAGATGAGCAGCCATGTATTGCATTTGAAGAAATGTTATGTGCCGCAGCTGAAGGGTGTAAAAGCGATAATCTATGTGATTTTTTCAAAGATATGTTTAAAAATGTAATATACCCATTATTTTTAGAGAAGCAGCATCAATCAAATTGTAAGAAAAACATAAAAAATAACGTTCCTTCCAACCCTTGGTATGACAAAGAATGTAAATCTTAAAAACAAGTTCTAAATAATATTGCTAAACTTAAGAAGTTTAACACACGTCAATGTGAATATAATATAATGTTACGATAATATAAACAATTTATCCAGAAAAAAACAAAAGACACTACCAACAATTCAAACCTAGTCAGCTTGAAAATATGAGAACAAAAGATCCAAATGCCTACTGGAAATTCTACAAATCTTTAAAACCGAGAAATTCAACCAAAGGTTCTACCCTGTCACAATTTGTGAAATATTTTGAAGAACAAGTCTTCCCTCCCCATGTTGACTATTTTGACTACGATCATATGAATAATATAATAAAGCTAGTTAAATCATCCCCAAATGATATTAATGAGAAGGGAGAGAATGGCCAATCCGATTTGTTACAGTTCCTAAACAGCCCCATAACTATAGATGAAATTCAAAAAGCAATTAGAAAGTTAAAATGCAAAAAAACGGCAGGTATAGATGGCATTCCTGCGGAATTCTATAAGCATGGTTGTAATGAACTTTTACCAGCACTAGTTTTACTGTTTAATACCATTATTGCCAATGGAGAATAATATCCATCAAGTTGGGCCACTGGTATAATTCACCCTGTTCACAAAAAAGCTGACCATAACGTGTCCGATAACTACAGGAAAGTTACAGTAATGCCATGCATTGGGAAATTATTTGAATCTGTACCAAATAACAGACTGTCTTTCAAAAATGATGTATGCAATGATAATGATCCCTTTCAAGCTGGGTTTAGAGGTAACTCCCGGAAAACTGATAATATACTAATACTATGTGCCATTATAGATAAGCAAAGGTGTCTTTCAAAGC
This sequence comes from Flabesymbios commensalis, assembly GCA_964017125.1. Taxonomy (NCBI): domain Eukaryota; kingdom Metazoa; phylum Annelida; class Polychaeta; order Terebellida; family Flabelligeridae; genus Flabesymbios; species Flabesymbios commensalis. Next base: position 17,518,909 of record OZ024916.1, on the reverse strand, counting down.
CCCTGTATACATGTTTTGTTGATTTTACAAAAGCATTTGACTATATTGACAGATCAGCACTGTACTATAAATTACGGAGCAGAGGAATAGACGGCAATCTTTTAAATGTAATAACGAGTATGTTCTCTAAAGCTGAGTGCCGTGTTAAATGGGATTCGTGCATCAGCGAGATATTAAAAAGCAAATTTGGTGTCTTGCAAGGTGGTATGCTCAGCCCCAAATTATTTACAGAATTTCTTCAGGATATATCCAAATCATTTGATCAAGGTCAAGGTATCCCCGTAGATACTTTTATAATTGTATACTTGTTATTTGCAGACGCCCTTGTCCTTTTTTCAGATTCTGCTAATGGATTGCAAAAACAATTAACTGCCCTTTCTAAGTATGCTTCCCTGTGGCATATAATAGTCAGCATTCCGAAAACAAAAGTTATCATATTTAACAAACGCTATGCGTCAGAATGTGACAACTTTTACTATGGTGATAACGTAATAGAAAAAGCTGAAAAATATAAATACCTTGGTGTTGTATATATAGTACTAAATATCCTAAGAAGTTATTGAAATAAACATTGCTTCATCTCGCTTCCCAAGCCGGTAAAGCAATCTTGTCCCGTAGTCGGTAAATTGTCACCTGTTATTGCGTTCAAGGTTTTCGATTGTCAAATACTGCCCCTATTAGAGTATGCAAGTGATATATGGTATACCGGTGATAGTGATAATGATTTGGAAAAAATACCTCTAAAATTTATTAAATCAACTCTGGGTTTTAGAAAGCAAACACCCACTCCTGCAATATATGGTGACAGAGGACGGTTTCCATCGATTATCAGACAGCATATTAAAGCTGTATAATATTGGTGTAGAATTCTGGACCTATCACAGAACCACCCTGTCAGAAATGCCTACAGTATGCTACTAGAGCTAGATGGCATTGGATTCACAAACTGGTGTTCCCGTATTCGGTCTGTCCTTGAACTAACCGGGCTAGATCAAGCTTGGGAAACGCAGCACATTGGCAATACAAATCAATTCATGCTTTCCTTTAAAGATTCAATTGTTAGAATATTTACACAGCGGTGGAGACAAGATATCGAGATTCCAAGTAAGCTGCGCACATATTCATTAGTAAAATAATCTTTGTGTGTGGAACCATACATCCTAAATATAAAGGGGAACCACCTCATAACAGCTATGGCGAGATATCGAATGAGCTCACACGATTTAAAGATAGAGAGAGGACGATACAATAATCCAATAACTCCAATAAACCAACGAATATGCACAAGGTGTGAATCAAACGAAATTGACGATGAAATACATCTTCTTCTCCACTGTAATGCAATGAGCGCGAAATCTTGCTTAATTCTGTAGCCACAATTATCAATATGCAACCAACAAATGATATGTTCCTACGAATTGTGACATCTAAAGACATAACAGTGGTGAAGTCACTAGCAAAATTTATCTATGGTTGTTTTAAACAAATTAAAGGTTAAAAATACTGAGTATAACAAATGTAAATTCATATTCAAGCTGAAATATTTTGTATGAGTGTCATGTCTTGCGTGACAGGCATAAATAATTATTATCATGATTATGTGTCTTTATTACTGTTATAACGTTACATTTTTATCTCGAGCAATCACAAGTTACCTGTCGCTATATTATCGATATTATCATGCCGTCATGATCTGACTTGGGGTACTACCACATATCAGGACGGCTGTTGCTCTCGGATCTTATTATTTGGCTTTTTAGGGCCGGTTAGGGACGTTTCCGTCGCCTTTGTTATCAGACGAGGTGGGGCCTTATGGAGGATTTCAGAGTTGCTAAATCAACTGATTTTCTCTATGAGGTCGGGAATGTTTTTCTTCGATTGTAACTCCGCGTATGTGGTACTAACTACGTCGTGATTGAAATGGTATGAATTAAACAATATAGTGAATTAAAATAAGCTGTAATGTTTTTTTTTGTTTTGTACGAGGGCCATGTCCTGTGTGAATGGCACAAATAATTAATATCCGCCATTATTACTGTTATTACCTTGTTAAGTTTGCATCAATAGTCAATCTCAGGGAATCTCCGGGCTCTCAGCGCACTGTGCTTGCATGGTCACATGGCCCGGAGCTACCTGTTTCGCGGATTGCCACAAATATTGATAAGATATTATATCGTGTTTTTTTTAAATATATAAAATATATACATTTTTCACCATTGTCTTATTGCATACTCCAGTTGCTTCAGCATAATAAGGCACCTGTATATTTTTTGATTTCTACGCTTTACAGAGTGTCTTTTTTGCTACTATATAAATATAATTAGTATGTTATACATAGTAGCTATTTTATCTCTGGTTTTGGTGCGGGAAACAAAATGATAGACCCTATGTTATATTGGCAATGCCTTTAATTTTATTTTAAGTAGCAGTCATTTATGTTATCCTAATACCCAGTGTTTTTATGGCGATGCCAGTTAACATGATATTAGTTACATGTATGTATGTTACTATGTATATTTTCATATGATTTAAACAAAATAACAATCATGTATATGGGTTATTCTGAAAAAGTACGTCGAAAATGGGGTATTTTTTAAATAGACAAAAATGATATTACTCCATGCAAACTTGGGAATATTTTAATACTTATCAATTCTAAACAAACTAAAGAAGCTGGAAGAGCTTTTAAATCAAAATATGATCATTCAATCTAAGAATTATGACAAATTCTACTGTTTTTTGATGCATTATTTGAAGCAAATAAATGGGACATTTCAAACCGTACCCAGAACAATTGTTTATCACAGGACACCAGTTATGTTTTCCTAAGCAATTTACGGACAAATCTGTAGAGGAAGAACTAATTTTATATAAAAAACATATAATATATTAGCAGGTAAATTATAATAATTAAAGCTTTTTTTATGAAATATATTAAGTTATGGTGGTCGTAACATTTCGTGTCATATTAACAGCTACTACTAAATCATGTCATAAGTTTTAACACCTTGCCAAAATCGTTTGAAAAATAATTTAAAAAGCCAAATAATATGATGCAGATGCAGAAATAATAGTTGAAAACAAATGAAAAGCAAGTAAAAGGGTTTATTTGCTACTTTTACTGAACATACAATTTTCGTGTCCTACATGCATTTTCTTTTGATGCCATTTTCTTGAACAGTAGTCGCCATATAGTGTCCGAATTGGTGTGTATACATCCATGTGTACACGGGTTGTATGTGTTTTACATAATTGTATACAAAATAATATGGAACAGAAAGAAAAAGGTATTTGTATAGGGGATGAAAATATGGTAAAATTGGCGACCGTTCGACCGATCATATATAGTGTATTTATTTCACAATGACTGTACGAAATAGCAGAATCAATATTGGATCTCGTCTGTATTTATATTTATATAGTGTTTGTGAAAATTGAAGATTAAACCTACAAACCAGTGAAAAATATGATCACAAACATTGTGAGACACGGAAGTGGTCGTAACATAGGACACAAAATGGTCGTAACATTGAAAATCATTACTAGAAAGTAAGGACACGAAAAAATTTCGTGTCCACATGGTCGAACATTTGGTCGAACATGAGACACCAAAGTTTGCACATAGGACACCAAGAAAATCATTCACTGCGGTCGCACATGACATTATTAAGAGGACACCAAAAAACGTTTGGTGTCCTCTGTTCGACCGTTCTAAAAAACACGTATTTTTCACATTTACCCTCCATTTTCTGCTTCCAAATTTAATTGTATCACTAATTATCATTAATTTAATAGATCTGTTAAGTAAATAATTTAAAATTTTGCTGTAAGAAAACGGGACCAAATGTCCCACTTGTTCGACGCACCTATTGAGAACCGCCCATATACATGTACATATCTCTCTTATTTCTATGACAAATAAGTCTGGATTGACTTTCTTTCTGTCAATAAAATATCTGTCTGTCTATCTGTCTGCTACAGTCCACAGCTATTAAACATGAGGATGTCATCAAATGCGAACTAGCCTAGTCAAATATTTTTTTTCACGTAAATGGATTAGATAATGTCTACCGATTTTAATAAACACGACACCAAACATTATTCTAGACAAAATAACCTCACATAGTATTAAAGGATTTACAACATATATTAAGCGTTCTTGTATTGAGAAATATACTGTTTTGTGTCAGTTAGCAAATTGTTATACATGTGAACGAGCCCGAACATGAGTCATTTTTCGAGTAACTGCATATTTGTTTTTAACGCACTATTCAATTTCCACCATATTTTGTTTTGCTGTTTTCTTTCAGTTCATAATGCCACTATAATCCGCTAAATACTATTTCAAGACAAGCAACATAATTATGAGGGACATACTGTTTTTCTTGTATATATTTTTGGTGTCCTTACAGAAATACATAACAACGTTTTGTGTCTTTATTTTGTTTATTTTGCATTATATAAAATATTATATCAACTGTAAATCATTTATTTATTATTGTTTAATACATCATTTACTCAGGTGGCATCCTTGACAGCGACTTTCAAAGTCCTTATGGATGTCTCTTTACCCTGTAGTGTTCACTTTGCATATGAATCATTATTGTGTATTTTTGTGGTGAAATAAACAAGTTTTCTTTTTCTTCTTCTTCTTCTTCTTCTTCTTCTTCTTCTTCTTCTTCTTCTTCTTCTTCTTCTTCTTCTTCTTCTTCTTCTTCTTCTTCTTCTTCTTCTTCTTCTTCTTCTTCTTCTTCTTCTTCTTCTTCTTCTCCTTCTTCTTCTTCTTCTCCTTCTTCTATGTCGATTTATATGATTACGTGTAACATGCATTAAGTGGTTTCACTCACACACAAACAAATCTATTGTTCCTGTTGTTAATATGATAGACTAGCTCAATGTTTTAAAATGGGTGATCCAACTACAACCTTTCAATATGTTGTGACATAATAAACTGACGAGGACCGCTGTTTTGCCATCCTAGTAGTTTATTTGCGAGGAAAGACCTTCGCAGTGTTCATTTTGTATAAAATACAGCTGTATATAATACTAGTAATATACAAACTTTGAGCTAAATGCTGTCCCAGCGATACCTATCACCTCTGTCACTAATGACAAAATATGAGATTCAACGGTAACATTTGAATCCAGCAAACACAAGTCTTTAACCCTTTAAGTCCTCGCGATGCATTATAGCATCATTTTACATCCCTGAAAACAGACTTAGTTTTCCGACAACCAAGGGTTTTAGAACGAGAATTTCCATGAAACTGGTTTACCAATACATTGCATTTTTTTACTTTTTAAACTACATCAAATCATCTACATGCACTGCAAGAGAATTGTAACAGCAACTCGCGGCTTGTAGTGGATGAAGATGACAATGGTAAATTCGCACTTGAAGGGGTTTACTAAACATGTGCAGGCTGATGATAGATTGGTATTTATAAGGTCGTGACTTTAAATTGACACACTACCTTTATTTTATAAGTACTTTATTTTTATATATTATATATGGTATCTTATGGGTCATTATGTTAATCTCATAATTCTTCTTCAATCCTTTTGTACAAAATTATTATCAAATAAACTACCAAATGTTTAAGAAAATGATCATACCAATTTGTAGGAGACATACAGCTATAATTATTTGGGATCAATACTATATTCATGGTAAAATATCAATTTTGTTACAAACCTTTTCATCTCTGTTATAGCCACATCACTTCTGTTAAACCAACATTTTTGTCATTTATTTTTTAGTTTTCCAAGATACGCTTAAATCACCTCTAGATGATTCAAGTGGACTGTGTTGCATATTAGAAGGTGTTAAGGCCACAGCAAATTAATTTTATTGATGACAGATTCGCCGTTCCGATTTTACCATGATTGAATTTTTTTATAAAAAAAAAAAAATCGCCGCTCCATTTTTTTTGGAAGCACCAAATTGTTTTTAATTTTTTTTCCCGCTTCCGTTTTGTTTGGAGACGCCATTTTTTTTTCCTAGCCTGAAAATCACGTCAGTGTTATGTTTCTCTCTTTGAAAAAAAAAATCGCTTTTTCGCTCGCCACATTTTTGCGGGAAATCAGTTCTGAAGAAAAATTGTCGCTACCTTTCTCGCTCCGTTTTTGCGGGACATCAAAAAAAATCTCTTGCTCGCTCCATTTTTTTCTGCTGAGAATCCGTCATCCATAATTAAATATAACTGTTTTTATTGCTGTTAAATTGCAATCCACACTGTCATCGCTGTACTATATTTAATATGTCTGTTTGGAAAAATAAACAATTTAATCAGTGATTCTTCTGGACCAGCTTAGCATATCTAGGATCTAATGTGGTCTAAGGCCTCATTTATTCCATTAATTCATTCATTTATTCATTCATTCATTCATTCATTCATTCATTCATTCATTCATGCATTCATTCATTTATTTATTCATTCATTCATTTATTCATTAATTAATTAATTCATTCATTCATTCATTCATTCATTCATTCATTCATTCATTCATTCATTCATTCATTCATTCATTCATTCATTCATTCATGCATTCGTTCATTCATTCGTTTGTTCATTCATTCATTCATTCATTCATTCATTCATTCATTCATTCATTCATTCATTCATTCATTCATTCATTCATTCATTTATTCATTCATTCATTCATTCATTCATTCGTTCGTTCGTTCGTTCGTTCGCTCGTTCGCTCGTTCGTTCGCTCGTTCGTTCGTTCGTTCATTCATTCATTCATTTATTCATTTATTCATTCATTCATTCATTCATTCATTCATTCATTCATTCTTTCAGTAATTTATTCATTTATTCATTTATTCATTCTCTCATTCATTTATTTATTCATTCATTCATTCATTCATTCATTCATTCATTCATTCATTCATGCATTCGTTCATTCATTCATTCATTCATTCATTCATTCATTCATTCATTCATTCATTCATTCATTCATTCATTCAATTATTCATTCATTTATTCACTAATTAATTCATTAATTCATTAATTCATTCATTCATTCATTCATTCATTTATTCATGCATCTATTCATTCATTTATTCATTCGTTTATATATTCATTCAATTATTCATTCATTCATTCATTTATTCATTTATTCATTCATTCATTCATTTATTCATTCATTCATTCATTCATTCATTCATTCATTCATTCATTCATTCATTCATTCATTCATTTATTCATTCATTCATTCATTCATTCATTCATTCATTTATTTACTTATTGTATTCATTTATTCATTCTTTTTTCTTTTATTTATTTATGTATTCAAAGTAAGTCCGAATATAGAAAGGAAGTAAAATATTGACGAAGAAAAGAAATAATGAAGAAAGAAAGGGAACAAGGCATGAGTGATGAAATCAATAGAGTTGAATACAATAGGAACTCGTGATCATCACAGATGCGCTTTCAAAGCCTTAAAAATCCTATTATATCAAATATATTACATATCTATGACCACCCGCCCAGACAAAGGCATTGTTTTTGCTAGGTACTCAGCCATATAGGAACACCTGGCAACGAGTGGGATGATATCCTCGCCCAGGCTTCCCTGCACAATACAAAATAGTTTGATTACATACCTTATGATTTTAACCTTTAAAGCGCTGATTTTTTTATAAAAACCTGGAAGGCCGAAAGTTTTTTTCAATTTGAAATCACCATAAATGTCTTAGTCAGTTCTTTCTGATTCATTTGAATACCTATGTTATGGGTCTACGACCAGTAGAAATATTGTTACTCTTACAGTGTGGGGATCGACTTTAGACGTTAGAATCTGACGTCTACAGACGTCAGATTCTGACGTATAAATTCGATCCCCGCGCTGTAAGAGTTAAGTATAACAATTGGCATACTATCAGTTTGAATTTTTACCAAACATTACTGAAACAAATTATTGCAATGTTTCAACTTGCAATGTCACTTAAATAGACCAAAATGACGTTAAACAACTTTCTCACTTATTTACTAGTTATTGGTGATTCTTTGCCCTGTGTGACCACAATGTAATTTATTCTTATTTAAACAAAAAATATTATTATCATCGCATTCGCCTTATATAGAAATATAAAAAAAACACTTTATTCATTTTTTATCATACGTAATCCCGAAGTTAAATTTTGGATTTGTAGCCTGTTACATTATACGTCTGGCTACATTGTACGGTTCTACAGTCACTGACTTAAGATGCCATGACAGTTACACATGTAATATTAAAGAGCAGCCACCATTGAGCATTGGCCAAACGTCACTTACGTTGGGCCAGCAAAACGTCGTCATTGTGTCCTGCTTGCCTAGAGTATTGCGGTGAGGATAAGAAAAGCTTTAAATTTGTCATTCAATCCAATCCGTGTTGGCTGGAAATTTGAGCATAACCACATCATTAAAAATTTAAAACCATATCGTTTGCTACAGCCTCGGCATAGGTTTGCTGTAGTGAGAGATGAAGTATTATTTCAGCGTTTTCAGATATTAATGAGAATATAAAAAACAATACGAATCAATGGATGATAAAAATCTCTGTGCCCAATCAAACAAAACTACTTGTGTTGATTTTTACAAACTATGGTTTCCATTAGTTGTGGATTGTCAGCTTTTTGATCATTATCCAAATTTGGCCATTAGCTAATACACTCACCTCTCTGGGTCTTTTCAATCATGACGTGTAATGACAAATAGCAGTAGCTGTATATTTTTTTTAAGCAATGAGTTACTTTTGTTTGCCTTTGCAATAGTGGTACTTTTCCAGCAGACACGAGACTTTGACCCAATGCTAGATTAATGATGGCTCATCGTCGACGACCCTTACCCAACATCAGCCCAACATTGGCCCAACGTCCCGGGTCTACTGTGTTATCGGATCAGCGATAGGCCAGTGTCGGCTATAGCCGTGTCGTCCTCGCCGAGAAACTTGAAACCTGCCACTGGGGCTATGTCTGCTACTGGACCAATATTTGTGTTTTTGTGATTTGTCATTTCTCATGAGAATGGCTCAAACAACAAGACACCTCAACAAACACCAGCCATTGAACCTATGTTGGGCTAATGTTGGGCCAGCGTCGAAGACGTTTGGCCAACATTAAACCAGCATTAGATCAATGTCTCGTGTTTTGTGAGCAAGCTTCACAGTAAACACGTTACGTTCAAGCAGTGTTGGCCCATTGCTGGTCGGCGCGTCGTGTTCGCAGCGCTGTTTATGAGCGTAAGGTCGCCCATCTCACCACGCAGAGGCAAAAGGCAGCATCTGCTCACCTTACAAGTAATCAGATGCCGCCTTCTCACTTTACAGCAGTATTGTGGACGGCCAGCCGTGCTGCAGAAGCAGACTGACGGAATTCAGCAGATGGTGCTAGAACACGCTGTGCGGGGAGCAGACAAGTGAGCAGACGATACGCTGCGCTGGACAAAGTGGGACCTGGTCGCTGGTCACTGGTGTCTATCATTACAGACGACCAGTCCTAAGCCCGCCATCCGGACACAGCCATTGCTTTTTGATCCAGCCGTTTTGCAGGATTGTCGGCTGCACTGCTGACAGATCAATTTCCACATGGACATCGCGTCAGCCAGGCCTATTCTAGAGTGCAGGCCGCTCTGAACCCGCGGACAATAACAGCACAGGAAAGTTTGTGTGTATGAGAACCCGATGGCATTAGGCTTCAGGTGATGCATTAACAACCATTAGCGATGCAATTGTGACAATTCCAGTCAGAACGTCAATTATTGTTACCAGACCACGAGACTCTAGATGTGGAATCTACTACGTGATACGTCATAGATTCAGAATCGCCAGAAAAACACGTGTGCACCACCTTCAGTAAGTATATTTCTCTCAATAGATCAAATTTGAGTACTTTTTTTTCGTCGTGTATCATAACTCTTGTTGTCTGGGAAACACTTTTAATTTATGCTCATTTTTATACGGAGGAAAAGGTAAATGCGTGAGATATCGATTCAAAACCATCGAGAAGTGAGGAACATTAGTTTTAGTTTTCAAACACATCATATGTGTTTTTAAGATCTGAGATTACAAAACATGTATTACATTAACAATTACAGAGCAATAATTACAGAATTATTACATTTATTACATTAACAATTACATAGCAATATTTACAGAATTATTATATTTATTACATTAACAATTACAGAGCAATAATTACAGAATTACACAACATATTTCACAGAAAATTATTTCTGCCGTTGATGCACATCACGTTGAGTTTGAAAACGAAAATCACAGAACATTAATTACAGAATTACAGAACATCACTTATGGAGCTTTGTTTTAAATTTCTAAATCTCAGGTGATGTTAAAGATCAAAAGAGTGTTTTGTAATATTTAGCATATTCTTCCTGTCGCCTCTCATATCATAGCAGATTTCATTTTGCAGATTGACGCTAGGTTTTAAAGAATGCCTGACCAAAAGGCAGTAGCTGCTTACTCTTAAGTAAGCAGTTACTGCCTTTTGACTTTGCACGACACCACTTTTGCTGACCACGGGCCTTGACGCATCTCTGCTGATTGACCTTCTCTAACATGGTCTGTCTGGCGTTTCACATTATCAAAGTGCATCTTATATGCTGCCATGCAAAGGCGACTAACTGCTTGCTTTTCAAGGCACTGGCTACTTTTTAACCCTTAAAACGCTGAAATACTTTCGTATAAACCATGGAGAACAAAGGGTTTTTTCAGTTTGAAATCACCATAAACGTCTTAGTTAGCTCTTTCTGATTCATTTGAATACCCATATTATGGTTCTACGGCTATTGTAAATATTTGTAATTCATGCAATGCGGGGATAGATTTTAGTCGTCGGAATCTGACGTCTACAGACGTCAGATTCTGACGACTAACGTTGATCCCCGCGCTCTAAGGGTTAAGGGAACACTTAGTGCTATTGTGTTTTGCACTGCAGTATTGTCGCCACAATCATGTCTTGACCTATCTGAGATTTTCATTAATTAAAGTAGGCCTATCAATTTCTATCTGTTTAATTATTTTAATTAAAGTCGACTCGCTTAGATCTTGTCAGCTACTATGTATAACTTTAAATATCTAGTTGTCTAATTTATAATGTAAGAGGCTGTGTCGACTAATATGTCTAAATTGTAAAGGTACAAGGTGCAGGTTTATAGTCTGATATCAAGTCTGAAGACCTATCATCCGACTTTACATTTTACCCCCTGGTCACTGGACTTGTTCAGTCGTGTGCATTTCAGCTCCACGGAGAGCATACAGTCCTGCAGCCGTTTCGGCGCAATAAACTCATCGTACACATTGCCATCTCTGTCCTACCAGGTACTCATTATCACCTAAGTCAAGTGTAGCATTTTAGGGTGAATGCCTTGCGAAAGGACACAACATCTTAACAATGTCCCAAGATTGAGAGGGGAGAAACGTGATACATATTTCTCTAAAAATCCTGCACCAAGCGCGATTCGAAACCGCACGGCAGGCAGCGACATGGTCAGAGCGCCACGCTCTAACCATTGCGCCATGTCCCTCTCAACTTTTACCAGCTTGAAGTGCATGGTCGTGGTAGTTGAAGAAAAAAATCAAAGGCCTAGTGATCACATTGTAGACATAAGCTGTAATTATTTGATTTTTAGTAACGATTCATTTTCGTAACAGCATTCCCCCTGTTTTCATTGGTGAATTCGTGACCAGTCGTGAAATGTTTGTGGAATCAGGAAAATCGGGTCAGGATGCGAAGTGTACTATCGGCTAGTCGTATTCTCTCTCAGACATTGTTCCCACCGCATTGACAGTGAACACGACGAAATATACGAATGAATATGTCTTGTAGGAATTGGCAAGCGAATCGTCAGAGCAAATAAAAGATCGTGGTAATAGCATCCCAATATCAAGCGCGATGTCTGACGTTAAGGGTTTAAATAAAAGGCGTTGAGTCGTGGTATAGCATCGCAATATCTAACGTCATGTTTTAACGTAATGCGTTTTTAACTAATACATTACTTTCAATCATAAGGCTCATACATCAGGCGTGGGTTGTTGCAGCAAAGACCTGCGTACATTGTCTTTCAAGACATATTTATCACTTAATTCTGCGTCACGACACCGTTTTTGCTATTATAATAAATCCCCACGCTATTATTGAAATAGTTAACCCTTAGAACACTGAATTATTCAATTTGAATTTTCAGTCACTTGAAGTTGTGTCTCGCTACCGCGATCCACAACTTCAAGTGACTGAAAATTAGTGTTTTTTGTGGAATTTAAGTCACAACATATATCAGTGTTTCAAAATTGAAAGCACATTTTACTTTTAACAACTGGCTATACAGGTGCCAATAAAAAACAGAATGTCTACTATAGTCGACATCAGTGTTCTAAAGGTTAACCCTTCAACCGCCAAATTATCCAATTTTAATTTTCACCCACTTGAAGTTGTGTCTCGCTGACGCGATTCACAACTTCAAGTTAGTGAAAATTATTCAGATTTGACAAAATGGAGGTCAACTCTTTTCAAATCTTGCTGATTGATGTCATATTTTATCTTTAACAAGTTAAAAAAGTGGTACTTAATGTGCTAATAAAAAATGATAATCCGAATATATGCGTTACCGGCGGTTGAAGGGTTAATGACGAATGAATTGAGAAAAGATACACTAGTACACGGTAAGAGAGAGATATGTTTCTCTGCTCTCTTTGACACATATGCACATTGTGGATGGTGGCTAATCACGCTGGCTATATTTCGGTTCACCGTTTATGACATAAACATTACAAATTGTCGATTTTGAATTCGCGAAAGCGAGGGAGTGATTTTCCGAAAAGTGGCAAACAATTAATTGACTGCAACGTGGTGTAAAATAAAACCTTGTACACCATTCTTTAGTTCTACATGTTACAGGAGGTTATTTTTGAGACTACTTCCCTCACATTATATTTGTAAAATATTTGTAAATATTATATATCAACACACTAGGCATAATGTTTTGAATATCTGCCCATGAAAACTGTTTTTTTAATACCAGAAGGTAAGGGTTCGGGTTTTATTTAAATTTGTCGGAAGCATGCATATACTACTGCCTTTTCGGCACCGCGTTGCACATTTCGTGCTCTTCTATTTTCCGACGTTGTTTTATTCCAATACTGTTTAAAAAAGGAACATATTATTTTCTAGCGCTGATGGCTGCGCTCGCCCAGAGGCGTTGTTCACTCGGCTAATTATTTTCCTGAGAAGCGTATTATATCAGCACCAAGCAGAGATTGAGCCGAGAACACCGGCGTGGTGGCGTCTGGTGCTTGACCAAAGGCGCTTAGTATCCCTGTATGCTCTTCTGCAGAACCAGATGGCAGTAATTGCTTACTTTTCAAGTAAGCAGTTACTGGCATCTTGCTTTGCAGAGCTGTATAATCACCTGTCCTGTATTTATGGAGGCAGCACATTCCGGGGGATCAGCCATGAACAAGACAATCAGGATCGCTTCCGGACCAGGCTGTATGAGTCACAAGATGAGTCCCTGAACTGCGGCAGTGTTAGACAAGAGGCTTTAGCCCAGCTCACCTCACATAGCCCTCATGGAAGATGTCAGTCTCGGGCCAGTCAGCGACAAAATCTCTGGCACAGCTCACCTCACCCAGCCCTGGGCCAGTCAGTGACACAACTATGGACTCATCACTCATGCATTCTCTCTTATGCAAAGGCAAACAGCAGTATATGCTTACTTAAAAAGTAGACATATACTGCTGTTTGGCTTTGCAAGGTAGTATTATTATACAGAGGCAAATCACAGTGTCTCCTCACTGTTCATAAGCTGTCACTGATGGAGCATCTGCACTAAAGTGTAGGTCGGATCCTAAGCCCGATTCATGTTATTTCGAGAATACAATATCACATACGAGTTGATATGCTTTCGTCTGAATTGAGTAGCCTTTGGATGAAAGGGACGTATTTCCCACTTCACAATGGAGTGGATACGTGCTTTGACCCTTTAACCGCCAAATAATTCAATTGGAATTTTTACCCACTTAAAGTTGTGTCTCGCTGACGCGGGCGGGGGCCCTAGGGTAGTGGTTAGCACCGCTGCCTTTCACGCCAGAGTCCGGGGTTCGGTTCCCGGTCTCGGCGGTTTGAAAGAAACAAAATTGTTTCTTCCCCATCCACGTGTGAAAGTTAGTATTGTGGGGAGCCTCCGTGACCGAGAGGTAGCGTGCTCGGCCTCAGACCGCCAGGGCTCGAATTTCGAATCCTGTGTCTGGAGGACAGTGTCATCTCAATCATCTCACCATCCTCAGGAGGTTCTCCTGGCCCAGTTTAGCCTATATGTGCACAAAGGTGGCCTAAAGCCCGATTCATTTCATTTTGTCTCGCTGACGCGATCCACAACTTCAAGTGAGTGAAAATTATTCAGATTTCACAAAATGGAGGTTAACTATTTTCAAATTTCTGCTGAATAATGTCACTTTATATCTTCAACTTGTTGAAAAGCTGATATGCAATATGCTAATAAAAAATGTAAAAAACGAATATAATCGGTACCGGCGGTTCAAGGGTTAATTATAAGACTACTTATGCATAAAATCATAAAGCCCACGCCCTCAGCTGTGATTATTCAGATCATGGGGGTATTAGCATCTGTACACTATATTATTAGCGTACCAGCTGTAAGGAATAGTATTCAGGTATAACACGCATGTTGTGGTGTCCATCAAATGTACGACAAATGGTAAGCCTATTTTCTGTTCTCGCACTCTACAAGTTATATTATGTTTTAAGGTTTTTTGAAAATGAAAACTGCTTTTGCAAGACAAAATGTATTCAGGTGGTTTATGTTGACGAATCAGTGGTGTTTGTTACAGCGTCGCCGGAGAAATGTATTATTTACTTTGGATTTCTTGTCTACGTTCTCAACATACACGCCAGGCACACTACGTTGTTGCGACGTTGAATCACGTCGTAACAACGTCGTGTGCCCGGTGGTTAGCATTAGCGCTGTATACCATTTAATAGCAAACATTGCTGTTGCGTGCTGGACTGCAATTTAATCACCATATTTTGGCAATTGGAATATAATGCAATGCAAACTGGCACATTTGTATTAAAACCAAAATATAACAACAGAAAACGGGCAAATAAGTTCCTTACATACGACGATATGTTTGCCAGTTTCCACGTAATATTGTTGTGATATTTAGGTGTGCGAGACCATGCGATCTGGCCTCCCTCACGTGACCTCTCTCATTAATCTGCGAAATATACTGAGAGAGGCCAGTTATTACCTGGATGCCATACAGAACGGTCATGTTTATGATCTCCTAGAAGGAAACGACTAGGATATCACGTTTGACCGTGGTCTGACACACAGGCTGTACCTCATTGCTACAAATAAACTTTTTGTTTTCGTATTCGTATTCACTGTATACACGTACAGTGAAATTTACAACAATATATTAGTACAATGCGTAACAATGATTCATCTGCAAATAGCCATTAGCAAGTGTGTTCTATTATTTCAAAGACTTGGACGAGTACGAACGCCCGACATAGTATCCCGAAGTACTCCAATGAATAGTATGTTCGCATTCATCATGCATGTGGGAGTTGCTGGGTGCACCGGAATGCAAGTATGTATCATATGTCGTCATGGAAACGACCCTCCCACGCAATTAAGATAGAAAGTTAGCAAATATTTGCGGACAGTTATTCCGATTGGTTGCCCGGCGAGTGGGTTCTATCCTAAAATACCAGACGGTGAACCAATGTTGTTTTAATGTTCGACCATGCGGTGTCTGCAACGCTGGTCGAGCATTGATACAGCATAGGATCAACGTCTCGGTTAGGCCACTATGTTTAATTTTTCTGTTTTAGATCAGAAAAAGTCCAAAATCTAATGAGGGAGGGCGCAAAAAAAACATTTAAGAAAAAAACCATTGAGCCTATTTTTGGAAAAGTTATTGAGGGCGACCAAATAAAAAAAATATTGGACATATTTCTGGAAAAGTTAATGAGGGCGTCGAAATAAAAAACAACTTTTGACATTTTCATAAAAAAGTTAATGAGGGCGACGAAAAAAAACGGCAAAAAAAAACATAGTTGGAAAAATATTTGTTATCTCTCAAAATTAATTTTTTTCGGAATGTGTTTTTTTTCTCCCGAAATTTTTTTTTTGTAATGCGCGGCCTAAATTTTTATGCGCGCGCTCATCTAAAACAGAGGAAAAAACATCGTGGCCTTATTCTGGGCACAAATTCCATTATTCAACAACGCCTTTACCCAGTGGCGGATTCAGGGGGAGGTAGCCCCAGCGTAGTCCCCATTCAAAACCAGAGGATTTTTTTCGTGGAGAATTTAAGCTGACCCCCCATCAAGTTGAATTTTATATAAGTGAATACATTTTAATAAGATATGACCTACGAGTATAAAGAGATAACACCCCCCCCCCCCCTGTAAAAACCTGCTCTGGATCCGCCACTGTCACTACCGGTGACGGTGAGTGTAGAACTCGGCGTCCACACCTGTGATCTGTTCTGAATTAAAACACACCACTAGATTCTTTTCTTTGTCCGACCACTACATTCTAAACCGGGAATGGAGAGTTATTGTTTATCAAGTACAGACCAAGTATCATGATAGGCTTATGGCATTATAATCAGTCATGAGGGATCATCATTATGGTCGGATGCGTTTTAAGTCAGTTAAAACCCTCGGAGCTCTACATTTTTGGCTGTGAAAAAGGCTGCGACCTTAGACTCCCTCCAGAATCTGACGTCTGTAGACGGCAGATTCTGACGACTAAAGTCGATCCCGGAACTGTAAGTGTGAAAATATTTTAAATGGTCGGTATTCAAATGAATCAGAAAGAGCTAACGAAGACATTTGCGATGATTTTAAGTTGAAAAAAAAACACATTTTTGCGATGTTTTTTACAAATTTATTCAGCGCTTTAAGGATTAAACATGTTAAACTATGAATTCATTCAGAAGCCAAGCCAAAAGATCAATGTCTTGGAGCTTACTTTTTAGGTGTTTTGGACCCTGTCTTCTGAGACGTGACTTATGAGTCTAAATAACTATGTATACAAATCAGCCCTAATGTCTCATGAGGGAGTCTAAGGTAAAATGTACAGGTCAGCTCCGATGGCTCATACGCTTCGTCATAACCTGCAGGTAGGCTACGCTTAATTTGAATCACCGTGAGAAATTGTTCTCTGTGTAACAAACAGAGTAGTGCAACTGAAACATCCGTTGAAAAGAACCTAGTATTTTCCTTGAAAAAGAACCGAGTGTGTACATCATTGTCTCCCGCTGTATCCTTACGTGAGCTTACTGAGTCAGGTAGCAGGGCTCTAGGTCAGCACACCTCCATACATTGACCCGGGATTGTTTTCTCTATTTTAACCCTTTAAACGCCGGTGCCGCATATATTCGTTTATCATTTTTTTATTAGCACATTAATTACCACATTTCATATATATTAAAGATATAATGTGACATCAACCAGCAAGATTTGAAAAGAGTTGACCTCTATTTTGTAAAATCTGAATAATTTTCACTCACTTGAAGTTGTGGATCGCGTCAGCGAGACACAACTTCAAGTGGGTGAAAATTCAAATTGAATAATTTGGCGGTTAAAGGGTTAAGCATCTGCAAAGAGACTGGTTGTGCTGATCTGGCTATTGTAGATAAAACCAGGGTCAATTCCATAAAGTGTCTTTGAGCTTTTTCTCGCTCATTGTGCAAAGCAAGCACATGATATATTTTAATAATAATTCATTGAATAAAAAATGGTAGATTTCGTCTCAATAAAGAGGCGTGATCCGAAAAGTCCAAAATAAAATACCAAACCTAATTTAATCATTTTGATAAAGTTAATGATGCAAAAAATAGATATAGCGGAATGTATAAAATATTTCTCCACTTTAATATTCTGCAGAACCAATAAAATAAATATCAATTCACATAAAACTTAGATTACGACAGGTCAACGCGATGAAATAAGACCAAAAATATTGGCTCGCTAGATTTACAGCACATAAACTGCTAATGATCACTATATACTTAAAAAAACGCCTTTTCTCCATATTAAATTTCAGAAGCATGAATGCCCATGATATGAGTGAAATCATGGCAAAATAGCATGCAATGGAAATACATTCGTTGTTCCGGCCATGTCAGGTTTTAATGAAAACAAGCTCTTTTGTTTTTTGTATGTTTGATTTGAATATTATCCACCAATTGAAATTTAATCTAGATCTCTTTTTATATTACCAGACACGACTGCTGCTTGAAAAATTTGAAAGGTAAAAAAACCTGTAAATATATTTCATAAATGATTTACGCTTACCATATTTACAGCGGACTGAAATAAGAGACACCCACATGTTGTTAACTCAGACATATCCAGGTTAGTCAGAAAGGTCACAAGTCATAATAGTAGTTGAGCTGCGTGGGTTTTACTTTATTTCGCTTTCTGAAATATCGCAAAACAAATCTGAAAGGTAAAAACAACTGTAAATATATTTAATAAATGATTTACGCTTACCATATTTACACCGGACTGAAATACAAAAAAAACTCAAATTAGTTTCCGGAAGAAATTGAAAACGTATTTTTGGTCAGGCTTTTCCGACTTAAATCCTCGGTGGTCCGGTTGGCCCAGACGACAAACGCAAAAGATTTTTGGAACTATGAGTCGGATTACGATTATGTTTGTCTCGCCTCTGAGCTCGGATCACCGATTTGGGTGCTATGGAAGTTTATTATTATTATTATTATTATTATTATTATTATTATTATTATTATTATTATTATTATTATTATTATTATTATTATTATTATTATTATTATTATTATTATTATTATTATTATTATTATTATTATTATTATTATTATTATTATTATTATTATTATTATTATTATTATTATTATTATTATTATTATTATTATTATTATTATTATTAATATTATTATTATTATTATTATTATTATTATTATTATTATTATTATTATTATTATTATTATTATTATTATTATTATTATTATAAATAAGAGACACCCACGTGTTCTCTTTTTCAACTCAAGACATATCCAGGTTATAGTCA
Source organism: Flabesymbios commensalis (assembly GCA_964017125.1). NCBI lineage: Eukaryota > Metazoa > Annelida > Polychaeta > Terebellida > Flabelligeridae > Flabesymbios > Flabesymbios commensalis. Next base: position 17,499,812 of record OZ024916.1, on the reverse strand, counting down.
GAAAGGTTACAAGTCAAAATAATACTGGAGCTGCGTGGGTTTTTACTTTATTTCGCTTTCTGCAATATCGCCGCAGTGATTACCCTTTTCAGGCCTGAATTTATCATTATCATCTTCCTCCACTACAAGCCGCGAAATGCTGACGCAATTCTCGACTTGTAGTGGATGAAGATGATTTGGTGTGGATAAAAAATTAAAGAAAATTGTCATGTATTGGTAAACCAGTTTCATGAAAATTTTCGTTCTAAAACCTTTAGTTGTAGGAAAACTAAGTATGTTTTCAGGGATGTAAAATGATGCTATAATGCATCGTGGGGGCTTGAAGCTTTTTCAAAGTTGAACTTTACTTTCAGCTTGAACAGTAAGCAGGTACTGTGTATTGCCTTTGCGCGGCTGAAAAACAAGCGTCAATAAATGCTAATTATAGTAGCAAAAGTGCAACTTTGAGAGACATAATAAAAGATAAAATAATTATCACGAGGCTTGCTACATTAAAATGATAGCGATGACGAAACGTTGAAGACATATAGTGTTTTAGCGTGAATAATTGGAAGTATTTAAAGTATGCGTTTCCAGGTTGTTTTCAGGGATGTAAAATTATGCTTTGATGCATTGTGAGGGTTTAAAAGGTTAAAATGAAGAGTGTTTTCGTAATTTGTGCGCGCATTGAATCGCTGTTTCTTTGTAATGCAGATGCAGACCATGTGAAGTATTACAAACGACATGCTTTTGTACAGTCTGTAACATTTTATATGCAAGACCAGAGTATGCAACACACATTGGATAGCTGAACCAAATGAGCCATCGCAGATAGTCATTTCAAGTGCTGGTAGTAAAATATTGTCATCTAAAGACAACCAGCAGTAATAGTTTATTGAAAAGTAAGAAAATACTGCTGTTTCCTTTTGTATTGTACATTAGTACATCGTTTAACTAGCGTTATATTGTACTTTGACCCACACGAAGAAAGTAAGCACTCTCTGCTCGCAGATGATACGCCTTATACGACAACCTGCGACTATCTGCGCACATGTCAGTCTTTAGCATGAATTAAGACATAGCGTTACTACTAAAACGTGCAGAATTTTTTTCAAACAGCAAGCTGTTTTTATGAACTTTCAGTAATACTCTGCACTTTTCACAGCTTTACAGAACATCCATTCCTATTTTTTAAACGAGATAATTGGTTTTCTGCAATTTTCAATAGCTTTACATAATAATGTTTACAGAACATGAATTCGTGTTTTATTAACACCATATGCGGTCTTTAAAAACGCGAAATAATATTTTGTACTTTCCAGTAGCTTCACATGTTTACAGAACATCAATTTGTGTTTTCATCACAATTAGCTTACAAACACGAATAAAGCTGAGGGCCATCTCGACCAATCCGAAGTCTACGATATATCGCAATGTAGCGGGGGGTGTGTATGTCAGACTGGAGTGATCACTACTCTGGCCAAACAGTCGACTCTTTAGCTTGATTGGTAACGCTCAGGCATTACGATGGCAGCGTCGGTGGTTCGACCTCCGGGGATAGGCAGCTTCATCACTGTTGAAGTAACTTGTACGAGTATGTACTCTCCTTCATTGAACCATAGATGGTTAAGCTATGATTGAACCGGCTGGCGCTGAGACTAACCCAACCTCCATGACAATGGACCCACCGCCGGCATGATCATGCTGATGCTGGACTACCCCAACCTCTATGACGATAGCCCACCGTCTGCCTGGCGCTGAGACTAACCCAACCTCCATAGGACGATGGTTCACCATCTGCCAGATGCTGGGTCAATGTTAGCCCTAGTGGCTGAAACAGGTTTCAGCCACAGATTGACCGCGTACAAAATCGTGGGACATTTCATTGGACTGTCATATCGGAAAATATCGGAGAGTAATCAGGTCAAAAAAAGTTTTTTTTTGAATCAGTAACATTTCAGTCCCATGCCCGCATACTCAGCGCAGAGGTCGCACAGTCATTAAAAAGTTATAGACATTTTTCGGACCTTGATGTCGGGATCGCTCTCAGTCACCGCCATGTTGGATTTTTCGGGTAAAGCAAATACATCCATCCCACGGCCTCGGACAGGACGACACGGCAAGGTCAATGTCTCCTATTATCCGGCTGGGATTTGCTGTCGCTTCAAGTGATCATCTATAATTCAGACACTTCTTTCTCTCATCACCCCTTGTAAAAGGCTGGACAACAAGGGCAGGACCCGGTCGGCAGGACACGGTCATCCTGCTGGGTTAAAATTGGGCCAGAGTCTGTGTTTCTCACCCAGTATTAATACAGCATTTGACTTCAAGTGTATGCATTTTTTTTTTTGGGGGGGGGGGGGGGCGGGATTCACGATCCACATTGGATTTGACAGCTGCCCGCTGTCTGGGGATTTGATCACGAGGTAGAGATGGCGGGGTGAACCACTCACTCACCTTGTTATCACGTTCAGAGTGAGTGTATCTTTTTTATTGCAGGATCATTTGTGAACCATAACCATGGGTAAACATAATTTTCATTCTGCCCTCAGAGATTATATCTCTGATACCACATGTCGATTTTGCAGTAAGCACGCATGGTGATTAACCTGATGTATCAGACATTACCACGTGAGATTCAAGTTTTGAATAACCATTCATATAACCACAGAACTATTTAGATGTTCATCTGGACTGCTTATTGATTTTTTTCACTATTTTGTTTAATCTAATATTTTGCTGAGGTAATAGCCATTTACTCTGCTCAGTTATGGATATATTGAGCCATCATAATTCGCATGTCATTCATTATTTTTTATTTGCCAGTGTTTTGAACCCTATTGAAAATTATGTCAGAAAACAATAACACAAACCTTCTCACAGCAGCGCGTAGGTAGAGAAAGTAATCCTTGATGTTTTTCTATTTCTCTGTGAATAGAAAACTCCTACGTGGCGGTGTAGTGGTCTTTAATATTTGCTATATATATCTAGGACACACAAGCGTGTTTGTAAGCTTACAGTTGGTATAACAACAAAACTGTTCTGTTCAAACATGGCGCCTGCTTACAGAGATGCAGCGGGGGTTTACCTGAGCGACATCTATTTGTGGAGAATGCATAATTTCAAGACGTATGCAGTTACATTATAGTTATTGAAGTTTCTATATTAAGGTTTTAAGGCATGATCCATGCAGATCATCAGGAATAATTAATCAGAGATAGCCACCAAACTCTTAGGAGTACTCAGGCGTTCTATCTCCAAAAATGTCAAGAACCTAATTACTTGTTTTTATCACATGTTAAACCAGTGGAATCTACAATGTATTTAGATCACTACTATTAATAATAGTTAATGTCCTTACCAAGATAGGCCTTTACCAGCATTCTGCCATGATGGTTAACTCTTTCAGAGCTACCAGCGCTTTACAGTATTCTGTGAAACTGAATGACCCCGACCTCCTTTGTTTTCACATGTTCATCAAGCTGGCTAATACAATGAAGTATAGGGAAGGGTTCTTATATAACCTTGTTTTCACCGAGTGACGTCACTGCGTTTCACAAAATGAAGTATGGGGGAGGGGGTGTTACATAACTTTGTTTTTACTGAGTGACGCCACTGCGTTCACAGAATTTGTAACTGCATTTCGCACATAATTATTAATTGAGATTAAACAGATTTGCATACCAGTGTTTGAGTTCTATATTGGCGCTTTTCTCATAAATTGAACATCAATCTTTGAAGTATAGCAACAACACAGAACAGGGCAATATTTTATCTTATGTTATTTGGTGTATTTCGTGTGATGGTCGCGTTACTACGATGTAAGGAGTATGAGCTGTGCGTTTTATATTACGTAGTCATCAACCTCCTTGCCTTCGTTCATATTTTATCCAGTATATGATTCATAATCTGGAATGCGACCAGACAATGTGTTGAGCAAAATAAATCACTCCCAAGAGCGTGAAGGCGTCCAACCAAGTACGTTGTATGTATAGAACGTTCTTGGTCCAACCCACGTTGACAATCTCACAGAAGCCGGCCTCACTTATATCCACCAAATGCTACAGTGTCCATGTCAGCTTGTGGATTCGAAACGAACACTGGCAGCACGAGATGGCGAGGTTAAAGTCACTCACCTCCAGCCCAGAAAACACGCACGGAGAGAAAACTGTCAGGGCGAACGCTTTAGACTATGGCCCTACAGCGAGCCAAAACTACCCCACCGTCTTCTGTAGAAGTGCCACACTTCCTGCAATGCCATTTGCTGCCAATCCAAGAAGGAGAAAAACGCGAGCAGATTGCTCTTCTGTGGCCTTCTCAAAATCGCATGTGCTTGTCTACGCACAATGTAAATACTGTAGATCTGGTAATATTCATCAGGTTTTAATTTTCGCGAATTCAAGATCCTCGCGAAACTTATTATTATAATAGCGATACTAAAGAAAAAGAAAAATTCGCGAATTGTAAATTTCGTGACAAGTTCAAAATCAGAAATTCGCGAAAATTCAAACACGCGAAAATTGCCAGATCTACATTAGTATTGCGACATCCATTGCATATGTGAACGGTCTACACATTACACATGAGATATATACCCGACGTTGGGCTAATGTTGGTACAACGTCGCAGACGCTGTACCAACATTAGCCCAAAGTCGAATCAATATCCAATGTTTACTGGGTTGTCTCTGAATGCCTTTTCTAGTGTTTACCCTCACAACGTTTGGCCATGGTTTGTTTTTATTGTTTACCGGAATGACAGCAAGCCTTGTCTGTTGGTTTCATCCCGGTAAGTGACAGGCAAGGACCTCTTAATTTATTGATCCTGTAAGCAGAATGGCTCCTGTACTGCTGTGCAAATCCATAAGGCTGTATAGCTGCTCAAAGTCTCATATTCTGGCCAATCATTGGTAACAGTGTTGTGATAGCATGGATTTGGTGTTTGAAGAAACATATTATTGTATAAGATCACTAACATTTGTTATAAAACACCGCATTGAAGATGGAAATAATAATAAGCTAAACAAAAATATAGCGGGAATTGTCATCACGTACCCGGTATGACTGGGCCGCCTAACTTATTTACTGCGCGAGGCCCAGTCACACTGACCGCCATTTTGTTTACACAGCCAGGTGTATTACAGGTGCCTATGAAAACTAGGCTATTATCAGCAGGCGTAAATTGGTCGTATTGGAACTATTATATTTAAAAATGGAGGTCACTGTGTCAGAGCCTTGCGATGTCATCAGGGTAGTCTGCATCACGTTCAGCTGCATGCAAGCAGCGAGACAAAACGTGAGGTGGGACATCCATATAATGATCATTACAAGAGACCTATAGGGTTCCCACCAGGTGGTATCAAAAGCTAATTTCCGGGAGATAATGGGAAACGACAAAAGAATAACGACTGTGTCGGTAAAGGGAAGAAGGAGAGTATTATACCTGCTTACTTCTCTGGTAAGAAGTTTCTGTTGTTCATCTTGCAGATCCAGTTGTCAGGCAGAATCCTGTGAGCTTAACACTTTGACCGCGCTGAGACCGAGCTTAACCCTTACAGCGCGGTGATAGACTTTAGTCGTCAGAATCAGACGTCTGTAGACGTCAGATTCTGACAACTAAAGTCGATCCCCGCACTGTAAGAGTAAACATATTTATGATTATCGTAGACCCGTAACATAGGTATTCAAATGATTTAGAAAGACATTTATAATGATTTCAAATTGAAAAAAAACCCTTTGATTTCCACGGTTTTACAAAAATATCTCAGCGCTGTAAGGGTTAATTAAATATTGACAAGGACAGCTAGCCAACACTGTGAATATGTTCGCTTTTGACTTGTCTTTTCATGGGTTTGCTAGAGATCCGGTCAGGTTGAACCAGTTTTCATCCGAAATCATGATTTTCACATTTCCCTCCCATTTTGTCCGCGGCAAGATGGTAACACCCACATCACTCACAGTGACCTAGCTGACGAGGTCGCCGGTCACTGTCCGGCTGACCAGCCGCCAATTGAAAAACCACGCGAGGCACCAGTTTGATGTTTGGCCGCCCTCACTGACTGTCTAGTGGTGTACGCTCAATCTGTGACGCCGAAAAAGTATCTGACCTCCACTTTTAAGTTTTTAAGGTCACGTCAGGAAAATATAATTCATTGAAAATTCGAATCGAGCCGGTATGAACAGTATAAACGGCGGCCATTTTGTTTGAATTTCTGGGGTTTATAAACAGCATCCAGCTTCCCGTCTGGAAACAGGTGCCCCGTCTTAGAACAGTGACCGGGCCAGTTCATTATCCCCCCCTGGCCTGTCGCCTACACATGGTCCACTAGCGGATATTGGACCATTAACTTATATCCCCTCCCCTTTACTCAACGAGATGTCGTGGTATTTTTTCATTCATTTTCCTGATTACATGATGATAACCAATTAACCTAAGACGAATAGAAGGCGTTTGTGTGTAATTTCACATAATATATTTTGGGAAAATTAACCCTTACAGTGCGGGGATCGACCTTAGTCGTCAGAATCTGACGTCTGTAGACGTCAGATTCTGACGACTAACGTCCACCCCGCGCTGTAAGATTAAAAAAATATTTGTAATGGCCTTAGACCCATAACATGGGTATTCAAATGAATTGAAAAAACTAATAAAGACATTTATGATGACTTTGAATTGAAAAAACCCTTTGGTCTCGATGGTTTATATAAAAACAATTCAGCGCTTCAAGGGTTAACCCTATCCCTTTGTGAAAGTTACTGACATTTGTTTAACCCTTTAGCCGTCAAATTATTCTATTTGAATTTTCACCCACCTGAAGTTGTGTCTCGCTGACGCGATCCACAACTCCAAGTGAGTGAAAATTATTCCGATTTGACAAAATGGAGGTCAACTCTTTTCAAATCTTGCTGATTGATGTCACATTTTATCTTCAAAATTATTTAAAATGAGGTACTTATTTTGCTAATAAAATGTGAAAACCCGAATATATGCGGCACCGGCGATTAGAGGGTTAACCCTTACAACGCTGAAATATTTTTTAAAAACCATGGAAATCAAAGAGGTTTTTTCAATTTGAAAACATCATAAATGTTTTATTTAGTTCTTTCCGCTCCATTTGAATACCCATGTAATGGGTCCAAGGCGATATAAATATTTTTTATATCTTTAGAAGGCTAGAGACGGTCAAAAGATGGTCACGCACTGAAAGAGGTAATGTCAGACCAAGCACTTGCGAATCTTGACAACACTCATTTCGTTCTCTAATTTTATTTAATCGGTTACAAAACGGAATAAAAATAAAGTCGTCATTAGCGGATAAAGGTTTGAAACTATTGCTTCTGCGGTAGCGATTGATGTCAGTGTCAAAGGAGCATGAAAGGTCACCTGGGGAGATTGTGCTCCCTGGTTACTAGTTTGAAGTTGGCTTTTTAATATACCCCGATTAAAGCGTTCTGTAAAAACATAGCAGATAGTTTTGGTGTTTTTTCTTCACAGAAATGTAAAATTGTTTGATGCTCGTATAAAATAATTTAAATTGCAGAACAATATTTTGGCCTTCAACCCTTTAACCGCCGGTGCCGAATATATTGGGTTTTTCACTTAAGTATTACCACATTCAGAACCGCCTTTTAAACATGGTAAAGCCATAATGTGACATCAATCAGTAAGATTTTAAAAGAGTTGACTACCATTTGTCAAATCTGCATAATTTTCACTCTTTTGAAGTTGTGGATCGCGTCAGCGAGACACAACTTCAAGTGAGTGAAAATTCCAATTGAATAATTTGGCGGTTAAAGTGTTAAACACCACACGCGTACTATTTCAGGACCAGGGTAGTGGTTAGCACCGCTGCCTTTCACGCCAGAGTTCGGGATTCGGTTCCCGGTCTCGGCGGTTTGAATGAAACAAAACATGTTTCTTCCCCATCCACGTGTGAAAGTCAGTATTGTGGGGAGCCTCCGTGACCGAGAGGTAGCGTGCTCGGTCTCAGACCGCCAGGGCTCGAATTTCGAATCCTGTGTCTGAAGGACAGTGTCGTCTCAATCATCTCACCATCCTCAGAAGGTTCTCTCAGCCCAGTTTAGCCTATATGTGCACAAAGGTTCATTTTTCGACGGCTTACATGGGAATAGTTTATAAGCTCAGTCTATTCCCCTGAAGGCTGACATGGGTATAGTGTATATCTCGGGCACAAACTGAGTTTATTCTCATGAAGGCTCACATGGGTATGGTTTATATTTCAGTTGCAAGCTCAGTCTATTCTCCTGAAGGCTAACATGGGTATAGCTTATATTTCAGTTGCAAGCTCAGTCTATTCTCATGAAGGCTGACATGGGTATGGTTTATATTTCAGTTGCAAGCTCAATCTATTCTCATGAAGGCTGACATGGGTATGGTATATATTTCAGTTGCAAGCTCAGTCTATTCTCCTGAAGGCTAACATGGGTATAGCTTATATTTCAGTTGCAAGCTCAGTCTATTCTCATGAGGGCTGACATCGGTATGGTTTATATTTCAGTTGCAAGCTCAATCTATTCTCATGAAGGCTGACATGGGTATGGTTTATATTTCAGTTGCAAGCTCAGTCTATTCTCATGAAGGCTGACATGGGTATGGTTTATATTTCAGTTGTAAGCTCAGTCTATTCTGTTGAAGGCTGACATGGGTATGGTTTATATTTCAGTTGTAAGCTCAATCTAATCTTATGAAGGCTGACATGGGTATGGTTTATATTTCACTTGCAAGCTCAATCTATTCTCATGAAGGCTCACATGGGTATATGTTTATATATATATGTTTATGTTTCAGTCACAACGAAAAGACCACCTTTTATCTGATCACAACTTCACACTTGATCTGATGATAACTTCACACGTGTCATGGATAATATATTTTGTACACAGCCATACAATATGCATTTTCCAAATACTACTTATTTGTCCCGTACGTTGGCCCATCATTGTGGCGATATTGGTCGCAGATGGCTTCTGTTATTTTTACACTTGCACAATCGATCTAATATATATGGATGCCCTAATCTACACAACAACACACAGTAACTGTATCAGGGCTTTACACAGGAGGGCGTGTCAGCTCCACACACATGATGCAATCTCACACCTGCCAGATAATTGCTGATTGGCATGACAAACTGGAGAACATGTAATAGTAACGCTACTATCATCGATTTGTATAGTAACAATTATATTTGTGAACATGTTTTCAAATCCCTCATGATGGGTGCACAGCAGTTCTGGCGCCGTCACAAAGCCTTTAAATAAAACAATTATTTTCATGTTGTATCAATTACTTGTTTTCATATTTATAAATAAGTAACCTATGGTCATTTAATGTGATCAGCTCCATTTCCCTGTTGTGATTGTGATTTACGAGATATATTGAATAAGCATGATATTAATAACTCTGCGATCTTTAGACAAAATGAATACGTATAAGATAAAGCATGATAAGTTCTACATTCTTAGCTGCGAAAAGGGTCGAGGCCGAAGGCCTTTTTCTCCGAGGGTTTTAACTGACCCTAAACACATCCGGCCATAATTAGGATCCCCCATAATCAACAGCTGGGGTCTAGCCTGATTGATTATAGTACCATAGGCCTACCATGATAATTGGTCTGTACCTGGTCTACAATAACTCTCCATTCCCGGCTTAGAATGTAGTGGTCGGACAAAGCAAGTAGTGTAGTGGTGTCTTTTAATTCCATATTGATTGTAGAATTGCACTATTATGTCGTGCACAGCCTAATCACAGTAACTGCATACGTTTTAAGGGAACATTTACTTGACGTACAAACCACATTACAATTCAGAGAAAATTCCGCTATAATAATGTACTCTTAATAAAATTGAGAGCTACCAACAGGATATTTATTAAAAATTGCAATGG